>JARFJB010001893.1:2755000-2809208 GCA_036346205.1 Vesta saturnalis | reverse complement strand
CATTACTTGAAAATTTCTCGAACATGTGATCGATTTACTTCACGTTGTGTATATAGATCATTTACAGCATCATACAAAACTTATGCCTTTACAACTTTAAACCTATTTAGAAGCATTATCAGAAGATACAAAAGCGTTTAAAATGGTTTTTATAAAATTCATTACTTGAAAATTTCTCGAACATGTGATCGATTTACTTCACGTTGTGTATATAGATCATTTACAGCATCATACAAAACTTATGCCTTTACAACTTTAAACCTATTTAGAAGCATTATCAGAAGATACAAATGCGTTTAAAATGGTTTTTATAAAATTCATTACTTGAAAATTTCTCGAACACGTGGTCGATTTACTTCACGTTGTGTATATAGATCATTTACAGCATCATACAAAACTTATGCCTTTACAACTTTAAACCTATTTAGAAGCATTATCAGAAGATACAAAAGCGTTTAAAATGGTTTTAATAAAATTCATTACTTGAAAATTTCTCGACTACGTGTTCGATTTACTTCACGTTGTGTATATAGATCATTTACAGCATCATACAAAACTTATGCCTTTACAACTTTAAACCTATTTAGAAGCATTATCAGAAGATACAAAAGCGTTTAAAATGGTTTTATAAAATTCATTACTTGAAACTTTCTCGAACACGTGGTCGATTTACTTCACGTTGTGTATATAGATAATTTACAGCATCATACAAAACTTATACATTACAACATTAAACCTATTTAGAAGCATTATCAGAAGCTATACAATGTGGTTAAAATGGTTTTAATAAAATTCATTACTTGAAAATTTCTCGACCACGTGTTCGATTTACTTCACGTTGTGTATATAGATCATTTACAGCATCATACAAAACTTATGCCTTTACAACTTTAAACCTATTTAGAAGCATTATCAGAAGATACAAAAGCGTTTAAAATGGTTTTAATAAAATTCATTACTTGAAAATTTCTCGACTACGTGTTCGATTTACTTCACGTTGTGTATATAGATCATTTACAGCATCATACAAAACTTATGCCTTTACAACTTTAAACCTATTTAGAAGCATTATCAGAAGATACAAATGCGTTTAAAATGGTTTTTATAAAATTCATTACTTGAAAATTTCTCGAACACGTGTCGATTTACTTCACGTTGTGTATATAGATCATTTACAGCATCATACAAAACTTATGCCTTTACAACTTTAAACCTATTTAGAAGCATTATCAGAAGATACAAATGCGTTTAAAATGGTTTTTATAAAATTCATTACTTGAAAATTTCTCGAACACGTGGTCGATTTACTTCACGTTGTGTATATAGATCATTTACAGCATCATACAAAACTTATGCCTTTACAACTTTAAACCTATTTAGAAGCATTATCAGAAGATACAAAAGCGTTTAAAATGGTTTTTATAAAATTCATTACTTGAAAATTTCTCGAACACGTGGTCGATTTACTTCACGTTGTGTATATAGATCATTTACAGCATCATACAAAACTTATGCCTTTACAACTTTAAACCTATTTAGAAGCATTATCAGAAGATACAAATGCGTTTAAAATGGTTTTTATAAAATTCATTACTTGAAAATTTCTCGAACACGTGGTCGATTTACTTCACGTTGTGTATATAGATCATTTACAGCATCATACAAAACTTATGCCTTTACAACTTTAAACCTATTTAGAAGCATTATCAGAAGATACAAAAGCGTTTAAAATGGTTTTATAAAATTCATTACTTGAAAATTTCTCGACTACGTGTTCGATTTACTTCACGTTGTGTATATAGATCATTTACAGCATCATACAAAACTTATGCCTTTACAACTTTAAACCTATTTAGAAGCATTATCAGAAGATACAAAAGCGTTTAAAATGGTTTTAATAAAATTCATTACTTGAAAATTTCTCGACTACGTGTTCGATTTACTTCACGTTGTGTATATAGATAATTTAGTTACATTTGGTAGTATTTACTTACATATGCAAATACATATATAAAGTTATTATTTATATTGCAGTAACACTACCTAAACCAACTTACGGGATCATACAAAACTTATACGATTACAACTTTAAACCTATTTAGAAGCATTATCAGAAGCTATAAATGCGTGTAAAATGGTTTTAATAAAATTCAATACTAGAAAATTTCTCGACCATGTGTACGATTTATTTCACGTTGAGAATATAGATAATTTAGTTACATTTGGTAGTATTTACTTACATATGCAAATACATATATAAAGTTATTATTTATATTGCAGTAACACTACCTAAACCAACTTACGGGATCATACAAAACTTATACCGTTACAACATTAAACCTATTTAGAAGCAATATCAGAAGCTATAAATGCGTGTAAAATGGTTTAAATAAAATTCAATACTAGAAAATTTCTCGACCATGTGTACGATTTACTTCACGTTGAGAATATAGATAATTTAGTTACATTTGGTAGTATTTACTTACATATGCAAATACATATATAAAGTTATTATTTATATTGCAGTAACACTACCTAAACCAACTTACAGGATCATACAAAACTTATACGATTACAACTTTAAACCTATTTAGAAGCATTATCAGAAGCTATAAATGCGTGTAAAATGGTTTTAATAAAATTCAATACTAGAAAATATCTCGACCATGTGTACGATTTACTTCACGTTGAGTATATAGATAATTTAGTTACATTTGGTAGTATTTAATTACATATGCAAATACATATATAAAGTTATTATTTATATTGCAGAAACACTACCTAAACCAACTTACAGGATCATACAAAACTTATACTATTACACTTTAAACCTATTTAGAAGCATTATCAGAAGATATAAATGCGTTTAAAATGGTTTTAATAAAATTCATTACTTGAAAATTTCTCGACCTCGTGTTCGATTCACTTCACGTTGTGTATATAGATAATTTAGTTACATTTGGTAGTATGAACTAACATATGTAAATTCATATATAAAATTATTATTATATTGCAGTAATACTACCTAAACCAACTTACAGTATCATACAAAACTTATACCATCACTACTTTAAAGCTATTTAGAAGCATTATCGGAAGATATAAATCCGTCTAAAATGGTTTTAATAAAATTCATTACTAGAAAATTTCTCGACCACGTGTTCGATTCACTTCACGTTGTGTATATAGATAATTTAGTTACATTTGGTAGTATGAACTAACATATGTAAATTCATATATAAAATTATTATTATATTGCAGTAATACTACCTAAACCAACTTACAGTATCATACAAAACTTATACCATTACAACTTTAAACCTATTTAGAAGCATTATCAGAAGATATAAATGCGTTTAAAATGGTTTTAATAAAATTCATTACTTGAAAATTTCTCGACCACGTGTTCGATTCACTTCACGTTGTGTATATAGATAATTTAGTTAATTTGGTAGTGTTTACTAACATATGCAAATACATATATAAAGTTATTATTATATTGCAGTAACACTACCTAAACCAACTTACAGTATCATACAAAACTTATACTATTACAACTTTAAACCTATTTAGAAGCATTATCAGAAGATATAAATGCGTTTAAAATGGTTTTAATAAAATTCATTACTTGAAAATTTCTCGACCACGTGTTCGATTCACTTCACGTTGTGTATATAGATAATTTAGTTACATTTGGTAGTATGAACTAACATATGCAAATACATATATAAAGTTATTATTATATTGCAGTAACACTACCTAAACCAACTTACGGGATCATACAAAACTTATACTATTACTTTAACCTATTTAGAAGCATTATCAGAAGATATAAATGCGTTTAAAATGGTTTTAATAAAATTCATTACTTGAAAATTTCTCGACCACGTGTTCGATTCACTTCACGTTGTGTATATAGATAATTAGTTACATTTGGTAGTATGTACTAACATATGCAAATTCAGATATAAAATTATTATTATATTGCAGTAACACTACCTAAACCAACTTACTGTATCATACAAAACTTATACCATTACAACTTTAAACCTATTTAGAAGCATTATCAGAAGATACAAATGCGTTTAAAATGGTTTTTATAAAATTCATTACTAGAAAATTTCTCGACCACGTGTTCGATTTACTTCACGTTGTGTATATAGATAATTTAGTTACATTTGGTAGTATGTACTAACATATGCAAATTCAGATATAAAATTATTATTATATTGCAGTAACACTACCTAAACCAACTTACAGGATCATACAAAACTTATACCATCACTATTTTAAAGCTATCTAGAAGCATTATCGGAAGATATAAATGCGTCTAAAATGGTTTTAATAAAATTCATTACTAGAAAATTTCTCGACCACGTGTTCGATTTACTTCACGTTGTGTATATAGATAATTTAGTTACATTTGGTAGTATGTACTAACATATGCAAATTCAGATATAAAATTATTATTATATTGCAGTAACACTACCTAAACCAACTTACTGTATCATACAAAACTTATACCATTACAACTTTAAACCTATTAGAAGCATTATCAGAAGCTATAAATGCGTCTAAAATGGTTTTAATAAAATTCATTACTAGAAAATTTCTCGACCACGTGTTCGATTTACTTCACGTTGTGTATATAGATAATTGAGTTACATTTGGTAGTGTTTACTAACATATGCAAATTCAGATATAAAATTATTATTATATTGCAGTAACACTACCTAAACCAACTCACAGGATCATACAAAACTTATACCATCACTACTTTAAAGCTATTTAGAAGCAATATCGGAAGATATAAATGCGTTTAAAATGGTTTTAATAAAATTCAATACAAGAAAATTTCTCGACCATGTGTACGATTTACTTAACGTTCAGTATATAGATAATTTAGTTACATTTGGTAGTTTTACTTACATATGCAAAAACAGATATAACATTATTATTTATATTGCAGTAACACTACCTAAACCAACTTACAGGATCATACAAAACTTATACCATTACAACTTTAAACCTATTTAGAAGCATTATCAGAAGCTATAAATGTATTTAAAATGGTTTTAATAAAATTCAATACTAGAAAATTTCTCGACCATGTGTACGATTTACTTCACGTTGAGAATATAGATAATTTAGTTACATTTGGTAGTATTTACTTACATATGCAAATACATATATAAAGTTATTATTTATATTGCAGTAACACTACCTAAACCAACTTACGGGATCATACAAAACTTATACCATCAACTTTAAACTATTTAGAAGCATTATCAGAAGCTATAAATGCGTCAAAATGGTTTTAATAAAATTCAATACTAGAAAATTTCTCGACCATGTGTACGATTTACTTCACGTTGAGAATATAGATAATTTAGTTACATTTGGTAGTATTTACTTACATATGCAAATACATATATAAAGTTATTATTTATATTGCAGTAACACTACCTAAACCAACTTACGGGATCATACAAAACTTATACCATTACAACTTTAAAACCTATTTAGAAGCATTATCAGAAGCTATAAATGCGTGTAAAATGGTTTTAATAAAATTCAATACTAGAAAATTTCTCGACCATGTGTACGATTTACTTCACGTTGAGAATATAGATAATTTAGTTACATTTGGTAGTATTTACTTACATATGCAAATACATATATAAAGTTATTATTTATATTGCAGTAACACTACCTAAACCAACTTACAGGATCATACAAAACTTATACCATTACAACTTTAAACCTATTTAGAAGCATTATCAGAAGCTATAAATGTATTTAAAATGGTTTTAATAAAATTCAATACTAGAAAATTTCTCGACCATGTGTACGATTTACTTCACGTTGAGAATATAGATAATTTAGTTACATTTGGTAGTATTTACTTACATATGCAAATTCAGATATAAAATTATTATTATATTGCAGTAATAAATACTACCTAAACCAACTTACAGTATCATACAAAACTTATACCATTACAACTTTAAACCTATTTAGAAGCATTATCAGAAGATATAAATGCGTTTAAAATGGTTTTAATAAAATTCAATACTAGAAAATTTCTCGACCATGTGTACGATTTATTTCACGTTGAGAATATAGATAATTTAGTTACATTTGGTAGTATTTACTTACATATGCAAATACATATATAAAGTTATTATTTATATTGCAGTAACACTACCTAAACCAACTTACGGGATCATACAAAACTTATACCGTTACAACATTAAACCTATTTAGAAGCAATATCAGAAGCTATAAAAGCGTGTAAAATGGTTTAAATAAAATTCAATACTAGAAAATTTCTCGACCATGTGTACGATTTATTTCACGTTGAGAATATAGATAATTTAGTTACATTTGGTAGTATTTACTTACATATGCAAATACATATATAAAGTTATTATTATATTGCACTAACCTACTAAACCAACTTACAGGATCATACAAAACTTATACGATTACAACTTTAAACCTATTTAGAAGCATTATCAGAAGCTATAAATGTATTTAAAATGGTTTTAATAAAATTCAATACTAGAAAATTTCTCGACCATGTGTACGATTTACTTCACGTTGAGAATATAGATAATTTAGTTACATTTGGTAGTATTTACTAACTTATGCAAATTCAGATATAAAATTATTATTCAGTACTACCTAAACCAACTTACGGGATCGTACAAAACTTAAACCATTTCAACTTTAAACCTATTTAGAAGCATTATCAGAAGCTATAAATGCGTGTAAAATGGTTTTAATAAAATTCAATACTAGAAAATATCTCGACCATGTGTACGATTTACTTCACGTTGAGTATATAGATAATTTAGTTACATTTGGTATATTTAAAACATATGCAAATTCAGATATAAAATTATTATTATATTATCTCCTAAACCAACTTACAGATCATACAAAACTTATACCATTACAACTTTAAACCTATTTAGAAGCATTATCAGAAGATATAAATGCGTTTAAAATGGTTTTAATAAAATTCATTACTTGAAAATTTCTCGACCACGTGTTCGATTCACTTCAGTATGTATATAAATTATTACATTTGAGAATTTATAAACATGCAAATTATTAAAATTTGTATTTTATAAATCTAAAATGTTCTTAATAATTTAATCAATTTCAAACTCGTTTGAATGTTATTCTATAGCATTACAGTAACTAATATTTAGAAAAATATTGATATCCAGCAATAGTATGAATCTTAGAATGTATAGTAACCCAACTTAGTCAATTTACTTGAAATTAATTTTACATATGCATAAAAAAAATACTTTCGGATAATGCACTTTTAAATATGTTTAGAAGCATTTGTAGAGCTTTTAATGCCTTTAAAATGGTTTGAATAAAATTCAATAATTGTCCTAACCTCCGACCGCTTTGTAATTTTACTTCTACAGTATTACAGTAACTAATATTTACAAACATATTGAAATTCAGTAATAATATGAAACTTAGAATGTATAGTAACATAACTTAGTCAAAATCTTTAAAACTAATTTTACATATGCAAAGAAATACTTTAGACAAATGCGCTTTTAAATATGTTTAGAAACATTTGTAGAGTTTAAAAATGCTTTTAAAATGGTTTGAATAAAATTCACTAATTGTCCTAATCTCCACCCGCCATGTAATTTTAGTTAACTTCTCCAGTATTACAGTAACTAATATTCTCAAAAATATTGAAATCCAGAAATAATATTAAACTTAGAACGTATAGTAACACAACTTACTTGAAATTAATTTTACGTATGCAAAAAAATACGTTCGACTAATACACTATTGTATAAGTTTAGAAGCATTTGTAGAACTTATAAATGCTTTTAAATTGGTTTCAATAAAATTCAATAATTGTGCTAATCTCCACCCGTTTTATAATTTTACCTAACTTCTACAGTATTACAGTAACTAGTATTTACAAATACATTGAAATCCAGCAATAATATGATACTTAGAATGTGTAGTAACCCAAAATAGTCAAATTATTTTTTATTAATTTTACTTTCGCAAAAAACACTTTCGACTAATACACTTTTAAATATGTGTAGAAGCATTTGTAAAGCTTTTAATGCTTTTAAAATGGTTTGAATAATATTCAATATTTGTCCTAATCTCCGCCCGCTTTGTAATCTTACTTAACTTCTGCAGTATTACAGTAACTAATATTTACAAAAATATTGAAATCCAGTAATAATATGAAACTTAGAGTGAATAGTAATCCAACTTAGTCAAATTATTTAAAATTCATTTTACATATGCAAAAAAATACTTTCGACTACTACACTTTTAAATATGTTCAGAAGCATTTCTAGAGCTTATAAATGCTTTTAACATGGTTTCAATAAAATTCAATAATTGTCCTAATCTCCACCCGCTTTGTAATTTTACTTAACTTCTACAGTATTACAGTAACTAATATTTACAAAAATAGTGAAATCCATCAATAATATGACACTTAGAACGTATAGTAACCCAACTTAGACAAATTATTTAAAATTAATTTTACATATGCAAAAAAAAATACTTTCGACTAATACATTTTTAGAAACGTTTAGGAAAATTGTAGAGCGTATAAGTGCTTTTAAAATGGTTGGAATAAAATTCAATAATTGTCCTAATCTCCACCCGCTTTGAAATTTTACCTAACTTCTACTTCTATTACAGTAACTAGTATTTATAAAAATATTGAAATTCAACAATTATAGGAAAAATAGAATGTATATTAACCCAACTTAGTCAAATTATTTAAAATTAATATTACATATGCAAAAAAAAAAATAATTTCGACTAATACACTTTTAAATATATTTAGAAGCATTTGTAGAACTTATAAATGCTTTTAAAATGGTTTCAATAATTGTCCTAATCTCCACCCGCTTTGTAATTTTACCTAACTTCTAAAGTATTACAGTAACTAATATTTCCAAATACATTGAAATCCAGCAGTAATATGATACTTAGAATGTGTAGTAACCCAACTTACCCAAATTATTTAAAATTAATTTTACATAAGCGAGAAAAATACTTTGGACTAATACACTTTTAAGTATGTTTAGAAGCATTTGTAGAGCTTATAAATGTTTTCAAAATGGTTTCAATAAAATTGAGTAATTCTCCTAATCTCCGCCGGCTTTGTAATTTTACTTAACTTCTACAGTATTACAGCTATTAAAGCTTTTAATGCTTTTAATATGGTTTGAATATTATTCAATAATTGTTCTAAACTCTGTCCCCTTTGTAATTTTACTTAACTTCTACAGTATTACAGTAACTAATATTTACAAAAATATTGAAATCCAGCAATAATATGAAACTTAGAATGATTATTGCTGCATTTTAATATTTTTGTAAATACTAGGGACCGTAACTTTTCTGTATTAGAAGTTAAGTAAAATTACAATGCGTGTCGAGAATAGTTCAATTATTGAATATAATTCAACAATTTTAAACGCATGGAGAAGTTCTTTCTGTTCGGATTTGTTCAGTGAAACGCCGCAGAAAGCTTAAATTTGTGCCGACACATGCCGCACTAACGTCATTCCCATCGTCCATCTTGGAGTTTGATGTTCTTCATAAAGAACTGTTATATCACCATGTCCGTCAATGTTCCACTCCATAATTTCGACGTTCGTCGGGTTCTGAAGGATCCTTCTGAGCTGAATTTATGAAATTCTTCTTCAAGCATTGTTTGTGGTAAGTTCAGCATATCCTGGAGATACAAGGAGAGCATTTGGCATATGAAAAGTGGCCTGATGCATGGAAATAAGGCAGCATTCACCACACAGTCTCAAGATGTAGATCCCATTTTCCCATCCTCTCAGTTAGTATGAATCTTTTCACGAGAGCTACCATCTCTACGTATTGGACCCACAGCTGGGCTGTAGCACCATTTTTTTGTAGCTGCCGGAATGTCCTACACACCTTCTCTTTGATTTCAAGACATTCATCAGGGTTAGAAGCAAGGACCACTGATTTGTCGAAAGCGAACAGAATATTGCCCAATTCTGCTTATGTCTCTGGACTAAGACCACTGATTTCCAAGACAAACTTCATTAGTACTGCATGACCTAATAAATGAACTCCGCCAGCTTTGTATTAGGCGTGGCCAGTCATCACCATATTGAACAAATCGTTGAGTCCACTGCCCTCCATAGTGTACCCAATTGACCCCTAAGGAGAATATTAACAAATAATAACCACCCACTCTTGGTACAAAAATCTGCAATCTGGGGTCTTTGGAATTAGCGCTGATGTATCGTGTTTTCATGTAGAGGGGTTGGTCGAATGTCACCATGTACCGGGTGGTCAATTAAGAACGGCCGTCGGCCATATCTGAAGAATGGATTATAGCACAGGATCGGGAAAACAATTTTTATTACAAAACTGGCCTCGAGAAACGCCTGAAAATTATTTTCAGAATTGTAGGTCCACCGCTAGAGGGCGTGTTTGAGAGCTAACATTTTGAAAAGCAAAATGTTTCAAAATTTACTAAATTAAGGGGCATATTAAATATTATAATCAGATTTCTCGACAAATTCTGCATATTTTTTATTTGACAAGTTTTAGTCTATCTCTTCAAATTAGGGGTGGGGGAGAGTGGAAACCTTGTTACGAAAAAACGCCTTTAATTCAGGTCCTGCTTGATCGATTTTAATCAACTTGACGTTGTTTGAAAGAGTTTTTGTTAAACAATAGAAAATTTGTAAATTTGAAGCAATCTGATGAATAACATAAATTCTAGAGGGCGCTGTTTAATATTTTTTTAATATTGTGTTTTCTCTTTACAATTTTAAATGGAAGCATAAAAATTTAAGTAGGTCTTTAAAAAGTAGACTAAATTAGTAATAAAACGGTGAAAACTGCAAGTCTATATCTTTTTCCTATCCTGAGATATCGTAAGAAACAGGTAAATGGCGGAATTGTTCTTCCAACGTCTAGTAGGCTAGTTCGTGTTAACGGAAATTATTAAATTTAGCCTGGATGAACAGATCTTACATTGGTCTGCAGTAATTTAGTCTGTTATCATTCTAATGTTATGGTTGCCGCTAGATTACCTAAATGTAATGCTGTCTCTACTAACAATGAGAACAAATTATAACATAATAATGTGATAAATCTAACATTTTTTTAATTATATAAGAATGTTATATTTGTTTTCAAGCGATGTGTTGGTAAATCAAAAGCATAAAATATGAATAAAAACCGATATTTGCCCAGCAACAACAAATACAGTTTAAAATATGAATTACGATTTACTGATGACAACAAAATTAGTAAAGAGGGCCATGTAAGATATAAAATAAATTTCCTGTTGAAAACAAGCAAGCTATGATTTTCACGCATATGTCAAAAATGATTCATCGTGTTGCATTTAATAGACTTTCTTTATCTTTTCGTACCAAAATGATTCTTACAAATGAAGAAGCATTTGATATGTTGGTAGTTTATTTTGAATGTATGAGAAATGCAACCGTTGCTGCTAGAGTGTATGCACTGCAGTACCCAAACAGACGACATCACTGCAGAAGAGTTTTTCTCCGACTCGCACACCGTGTGCGTACTACTGAAATGTGAATCTTCCTGTGTACCGAACACAACGCAGAGGTAGAACAGAGGAAAATGTTATTGATGTTTCAGCTTATGTAAATGTTAACCCTCATTCAAGCACCAGAGCTGTAGCTAGAGACTTAGGTATATGTCGAACCACCGTCCAAAATATTTGAAGAGAACACAGGTGACTACTTATTTATTAATGCATGTTTTATTCGGTATTATAATGATAAAAATGTTTTAATTTTTTACGATGTGGGTTAAAATTACTTTCAACATGTGTTACCCAATTACATTGGCCGTATTTGGATTTGGGCATCAAAATTATTTTCGCTATGTGTTGCCCAATAACATTGGTCGTATTTGAATTTGTTGCTTGAAGAAGGGGGTTAAAGATATTTTTCGGGATGTGTTGCATAATTACATTAGGCATATTTGCATGTATTACTTGATTCAATTCTAAAATGCTACTTAGAATTAATTTACAGCTTGAACAATTCGTAATACAGTTATCTATAAAAATATCTCTAAGAAATTTTAGAAATGTAATTAATTAGGAAAATATGTGAAACGTGAAACGACCTTGAAAATGTAATTACGCTGTTGACCTTCTTTGTGTGAGTTGCTTTTTTTGTTTAAACCCGTTTTGCGTAAAAACCCTAGGTAATTAGCTGGTGCGCCTGTAAAAGCCGATGAATCACGCTCTGATTTCATTTACAGTTCATACGTCGTGCGCTAAAGACTGTGCCATAACGTCAAGTTCAACAATTCCTCTCTTTTAAATATTTACATAACAGCAATTGAAGTTGTGCGTTTCCAGAGGTTACGTGACGCAATGCAAGAGACCCAGTCCGAGTTAATATCTGTGGTAAGTCATTTTTCAGTGTTCTTAAAATTTATTGTTAATATTTCATTTCTAGATGTTTGTTAAAGTGTTGGTGTTAATGTTGGAAAAATGCAAACATGTATTGATTGATGTAAGCATCAAACATTACCGTGATTTTAAGATAGTAATCGTTGTATTGTTTTAGAAAACGTCAACTTCTTCAGCCAGTGATAATGTTTGTGGTGTCCATATTTCTCCGCAACCTGCAAGCAAACCAGTAGGACTCGCCGCAGGTACAATCGATACGTTCTTGAATTTAAGTATTTAAAGTTGAGACCGATATTTTTGCGCATATTAATCTGTATTTTTAATTACAGGATACTCGTGGAGCAACGGCAACTGAAACCTTACATGGTGGTGGTGGTGGAATTAACTCATCACCCTTAGAGGGTAATCAATATTTTAAAACGATGTTACGGAACCAAAGTTCATTGACAAGTTTAATACAATGGCAAAGAGGGTTGCGTTAAAATTTAAAAATGCTGATGCCTATCAATCACCAGTTACATGGCTTAAAATGAGCAGTAATAAATTTCTTTGTAGTAAGATTTACTAAAATTACATTTTTGTTGCAGAACGCTCTAGATGAATTGGGGACAGAAGTGTGTGCAGGGTTTAATCCATCGGGTATGGTTGGGATTTTCTTTCTGTCGTACAGATCAGCTGAGCTCCACTGTGATAATGGCAATGTTGTAAAAAATCTTGCAGAGTAATTTAAATTTCTTCAATAGTGATACATTGAATTTACAAGTAGATAGAGTTGTTTTATCTGTGGGTTATTGCCTATCATATCAAAGAATGACTGATGTTAGTTTTGCCGAGTTTTTCACACGTAAATAGGGAATTATAACCATCAACAATAGGGATAATTTAAGTTTAGGGAGAGCGTTATCGGCGGCCATAGCTGTAGCCGAGGGCACCACCGCTAATGTTGATTTAAATAACGGTGGTAGTATCGAACATATACAGCAATTTCAAGATTACTTAACACCACTGGTTAGGGCAAAAAGTTTATTTTGAGGGACTAAGAAGTCCCATACGTAAAGTATCAAATTTAATTTTTGAAGACGCCCACTATAACGTGATTACTAGTTTAATCGGTGCTTCCTCAACAGCATTGCTATGCGAATTCTGTGGGTATATAATCGGTACCAGCCAACCAGAATTGCCGCAACGCTTGTCTATGTTGTAATAACAGTCCCCCTTGCCCGTCTGATGACTATATCATCTACGACGGGCGTAATTGGGATTGCCGCGGAAACCAATATCCGCAGAACTGTAAACTTAGCGATCTTTTCAGCAGATTCCAAAGTAGTCGGATTTGCTTAGCGAGCGCATGAAAGAGTAATAATCCTCATAAATGCGTTTGTCCGACCCGTAATTCCGAAAAATCCATCCATCATATTTGTTACATGTCCAAGAGCACGGCGGACTCGAAAAAATTCGCGAAAGGCGTCTTTCACGATTTCGAGTGCTGACAGATATACCTTCTAACAATACTAACACCTTCATTCACACACCTACGTCGTGCGTTTCCCAGCATGCCTGCAACTACTGTATTAATACCGATCTCGATATTGATCAGGATTGAGGACATTGCGGGAAACGCCAACACATATTCACGACCTCAACTATATCCGAACTCCTTTCAAACATATCCTTGCTTGGTACGAAACGAGTAACAATTACAGCCCTAGCTCACAATTCCAAATCTTGTGACTGCCAATTCATCCTTAACGAAATCTAACCCCTCTGCATGGAATCCTAAAATCATATCTAACGGTACTAAAACCATGTCTCACCTGCGATAACAACATAAAATTGATAGACGGCTTATACTTCCTACCCATGGCCCTATCTAAACTCCATAAATCCTTTAATTTCTCCGCCTCAAAAGGTCACTTCACTCACCTCCTTAATATCATGCAAAACTAAGATTATGACGGCGCTTTACGTGCCATTCACTTTTACAGTGCCGATGAAATGTCTTCCAAAGCTCGCGTAGATTCTATAAAGTGGTACAATGCCGATATTGCTAAGGTCACTCGTTTCAATTTCAAAAACCAAATAGTGCGTTATTGCATGCAAGATGTGAGTATCCTGTAACCTTATAAGCGGCTGCCAAATTGTAACATTATAAAATATATAAACACTAAAACTGGGCCAACTTATAATGTTAAAACAAATGCGATGATGTAATAAATTGATCAAATAATTTTAATTAATAAAAATAATTACCAAATGATTTTCGCTACTGCCGTCGGCTCACCGGTTGATTAAGATGGGAAGGTTCAATTAATGCACCTGAAATACTGCTTACTTTTCATCAGCTTAATTATTTTCACTTATCCTTAATTCAAAACAAATGTTACCTAAAAATTATGAAAGAAATGATAAATTCTCGAGCGCCATGTTGTCTTTTTTTTATATATCTATCTAGGAACAACAAAACCTAGTTATTGAATACTATAAACAAATTAACACCAATGAAAATAAAATAACAAGTTATACATAAGTTTATTTAATATATGTTTGAAAAAAAATTCGGAAGTCATAAACTAAACTAAATTATAAAAAAACTTTACCTTTTAACGGCTCTGTACATACACTGTGACAGATACTATGAAGCAGAATGGTTCATATGGTGAGGTCAATGTCTTGCTTAGTTATCCTTAAAATATGGAATTTCCTTGAAGTTTAATTCGCCAAATTTATTTGTAAAAGTATGTAGAACTTGCGTTGTAAAGGTAACTCAAGTAAAACTTGCCATTTAAAATAATAGTACAGTAAAATATTGACTTATACGTGCCATTAAAGATTATTAGTCAAATAGGAGTGCAAATAAGTGCAATCTAAGTGTACAACTTAAGTGATTAAAAGGTAATTAAAAGGTGCGTAAGTACTTAAAAAGTACTTAAAAAAAAATAAAAGTGCCACCAAAATTCTGATGGCACCAAAATATAAAAAATTAAGTAAAAATCATGCTTATTGCTGTTAACAGTCAGCATTAAGTGAATTAAAAAAGCTTTCCGAATAACTCAAGTGTATTCCCCTTAAAAATCTTCACGCTTGCGCGGATACAATAATATAAATCCAATTTTTTTAAGAAAGGGAACTAAAACTATTTATGTAACATTACACCCAAAATATTTGTTCTAGGAAATGCCAATTAAATTGCCTTTCTCAATTTTACATGTAAATAATTAAAAACTCCTCTAATTTTACGCCAAATAAATTAATGATCTTAGATTAACGTATTTTTTAATACAACCACAAAAAAAAGGTTGTTACACACCCCCTCCTATAATTTGGACTCGAAGATCACCAAAGCGGAGATTCCAAACACTAAACTAATAAATGAAATTATTAAAATTTAAAAAAAATACAAAATGTTAAGCTAATTAAAATATAAGCAATATTGAAAAAATAACAAGAAAATGTACGAAGAAGTACGGAAAATGTGGTGACGTTGGTCAGGAAAGACCCCTCGCAACACCAAAAAAGCTAATGACGCGCTACCACCCGCACACGCCACTAGTCGAGAATCAAGGACCCGAAACCTTAAATAAAGTAAAAACTTTAACTGGTGGGGTTAGTGAAGCAAACCACCATCAGAAGAGCAAAATGAGTATCCGGTAAAAAAATTTGAATCTAAGGTAAAAAACGAACGGAAACCGAAACCTACCATGACCTGAAGGGACAGTGGGCAGAGAACCCGGAAACGGTCATCGTGCAACTTTATAAAAAATCAAGGCTAAACGCCACTCTACTCGAGAGTATAAAATAAAAAATCCTTTCGGACTAACAATAAATAATCGCGAGACTTGAGGTCGAGAGAGAGAGCGGTTCAATTACCCTACCCCGGTGGTCTCAAACCAAGCCGCCTAGGTACATAACACAACTACCACTGTCACGTTCGATAAGTGAGTCAAAATCGGTAAATCCAAGATACGACTATTTTCATGGCAAATTAGCTCAGGATGCTACGTCGTGGAGAACAAGAGAGGCCACTCTACCCTTCACGAGATTCAGGTTTCATGTTGTTCCACAGTCATCGTCCAAGACTCAACATACCCTAACTAACACGCACATTTTATAAATAAATCGAAATTTAGGTGAGATAGCAAAGAGAAAGATGAAGCACTCTTACGAACACAACAACCCCCTCCTAAAACTACCAAAACGTCATAATCGAGGTTGACACGAGGCGAACCGAAGTCTTCAAGCACCGTCCAAGAATAGTAACACTACACAAATCAGGAAAAAACAAAATAACTAAATCAATCAAAAAATAAAAATGTATAGAAGCATTACTAGTTTTCTTATCCATGGTTATGAGTTTTACACGTCAAATTAACGATCAGAGGTAAACTCAAAATAGTTATCTTCAATTTTACTATTGTAACAATAGCAAATTGTAAATCCAATAAAGAAAGATAATCTGCCTGAGAACTAATGTCCCACAAAGTCGGCAATTCAATCGCACAATGGGATCTAAATATCAACCATCGTGCTAAACAAATGTAGCAAAAATCATGCTAACAAATGTAAAAAATAATAAGTGGTTTGCAAACCCACAACAATATAAAATAAAATAATGTGCGAAATAAGCACAAAATAAAATTATTTTGAAAAATTATCAAAATAATTAAAAAATATAAATAAGAAAACCAGAATGTAAAAATACTAAAATAGAAAAATAATTAAAAGAATACGAAAAAATAAGAACTAATGTGGTTTTAAATCTTTAACATGAAAAACACCTAAGGGTTTATTATCAATAGGGGTGGCCAATCTGTACGTAGTTGGACCTACCACCTCAATAACTTTCGCTTCAATAAATTTAGGAGCTAACTTTTGACTATAATTTTTAGTCGCATCAGATAAAGTAAAATTCTTTTTCCAAACCAAATCGCCAACGTTTAATTTCAACGGACGACGTCGCAAATTGTAAGATTTTGAATTTCTTTCGTAAGCTGCATGTAAATTTTGTTTAACATGTTTAAAAATGGGTGAAAGTTCATTTAAATCTTGAACTAATTGTTCACGGTTAGTAATAAATAAATCATCCTCTTTGAAATCCTTTAGTCGACCATAAAAATCTCCAGAAATAGAAACTGTCCGACCAAACGCCAAAAAGGAAGGTGAAAATTTCGTAGACTCATGAACAGCGTTACGAATAGCATGCGCAATTTTGTGAATTTCAACATCTCAATCCTTGTGATCATCTTGAATATAAGATCTAATTGCAGTACCTACTACTTTATTAACTCTCTCAACAAAATTTACTTGTGGATGATAACTTGATTAAACCAAACGGATTGAACTTTGTAAGAACTCATTAAATTTTTAAATTGTGAACTTTTAAATTGAGGACCATTGTCCACCATACAAATTTGAGGAACACCGTATACTAGAAATACATAATTCTCAATATATTGACAAATACTTTTAGCAGTAGCACTGCGCATAGGGTGAATCAAAGTAAATTTAGTAAACCAATCACAAATAACTAATAAAACTGTGTTTCCACTCTTCGATCTAGGAAAAGGACCCACTAAATCAATAAAATACATTGAAAAGGATAAGAAACATTTTCTCTTTACCCATAAAACCATAATGATTAAATTGTGAAGACTTGCTTCGATTACAAACATTGCAATTCCTAATATATTTCGAAATAGCTGACTTCATTTTTGGCCAGTAATAAAATTCTTTAATTTTTGAAAAGTTTTAAAACCCCAAAATGTGATGATGTAGGATCATCATGAAATTTTCGTAAAATATCTTTCCTTAAAGATTTCGGAACAACTAATTTCCATTCCACTAAATTCGATTCGATGTTTAAATCATTAGAAATAAATTTGTAGAGTTTATCATCTTCAACTCTCCAACCGGAAATAATTCAGGATTTTTAGAAACGTTGGCTAACATTTTCTTATACCAATCGTCTAAATCGACAACAGAAAATTCTAAAGAACTAACTTCTAAAGGTGCTCTAGAAAGTGCATCAGGAACAACATTTAATTTACCTTTACGATGAATAACTTCAAAATCAAATTGTTGAAGTTTAACACTCCATCTGGCTAATCTACCAGAAGGATCTTTTAAATTATTGAGCCAAATCAATGAATGATGATCAGTAATAACTTTAAAATGGGTACCTTCAATATAAGGTCTAAACTTATGAATACCAAAAATAACTGCAAGTAACTCACGTTCTGTAATTGAATAATTTTGCTCGGCTTTGTTTAAAGTACGAGAACCATAGGCAATAACAACTTCCCCCTCTCCTACTCCTTGTGTTAATACACATCCAACTCCGCAATTAGATGCATCACATTGTAAATAAAATGTTTTAGGAAAATCAGGGCTCGCTAAAATAGGAGCATTAACTAATAAAGATTTAATTTTTAAAAATGAATCATTCGCTTCGTCATTCCATAAAACTTTCTGAGATTTCTTCTTACCTTTCAATAAATTATTAATCGAAGCTAAAATTGTGGAAAAATCATGAATGAAACGTCTATACCAAGAACACATTCCAATAAAACGTTTAACTTCTGTAAAAGTATGTGGTTGAGGAAATTGAGTAATAGCTTCCACCTTTGAAGGATCGGTGTGAAGACCATTCTTATCAATAATAAAGCCTAAATATGATAAACGAGGTTTACAAAATTCACATTTATCTAAATTAATATTTAAATTGGCATCCTTAAGCCTTTTAAAACTTCCGTTAAAATATCAACATGTTCCTTGAAAGTACTTGAAAAAATAATATCGTCTAAATAAACAAAAACTGATTGAGATAAATCATGTCCTAAAATGGAATCCATAAATCGTTGTAATGTACTGGGTGCGTTTGTAAGTCCCATGGGCATAACAGTATACTCAAATAATCCTCTACGTGGAACAGTAAAAGCAGTTTTTCACAACTCTCAACGTCTAAAGGAATTTGCCAAAAAGCTTTCTTTAAATCAATTGAAGTTAAATAACGAGCATCTCTTAATTTATCCAAAATATCATTTAAAAATGGTAAAGGGTAAGCATCTTTTTTTGTAACAGAATTTAATTTCTTAGCATCAAAACAAACTCTAAAATCACCTGACTTCTTCTTAACTAAAACCATTGGAGAATTCCAAGGAGAAGAACTGGGTTTAATAATTCCTTGCTCTAACATATCAACAATTTCTCTGTTCGCATGCTCCAACATAGCAGGAGATAATGGAAAATAACGTTGTTTAATTGGTACTGCATCACCAGTATTAATTGTATGAAAAACTTTATTTGTCTTACCTAACTTTGAAGTTGATAAGGTTTTAAAAAGGTCAATAACTTGATTTAATTCAAAAACTTGATCATTATTCAGATCATCAATATACTTAATCATAGAAAAAGTTGTCTCCGCAGAGTTTGCAACAAAAGAATTTTCACCAAAATCAGGTTTAATTTCAAATAAACGACAAAAATCTACCCCCAAAGTAATTGCAGTAGTAATAAATTCAGAAACAATAACAGAAATAGTTTTAGTAATACCATTAATAGTCAAAGATAAATCAACACTCCCCAAAATGGATTGTGAAGAACCATCAGCAATAACCAATGACGAAAAAGGCGAATTCCTATTTAATTTTAAATCATATTTATCGATCAAATACAAAGCAGGCTTACCTAAAATTGTTACGTTAGCTCCACTATCTAATAAAGCAATAAAATTCTCATTAAAAATCCTTACATTAATAAAAGGTCTAACATCATCATTCTTCTCAACAAATTTAGAACAATTTTTCTAAGTTCCAAAAAATTCCTTAACAGTAATCAACCAATCGTTAAAAACATGCTTGTCAGCCTCTGAAAAATCATAAGAAATGTGTCGACTAACTGAACACTTTCCTTTTACCAGTTTTTTGAAAATTTACACCTCGGATAATTAGAAAAAGTAACATTGGAATAACCACATCTAAAACAAAAGATTCTATCATCACCCTTATCACAGGTGTGATAGGTATGACCCAACTGTCTACATTTAAAGCATGTTGTTGAAGACTTAGCTGTATTAATTTTTGTAGCAGTAAAAGTAGAATTCATATTTTTTGGTTTAATACCTGAAAAATGGACCTTAGGTTTAATATTTTGTTTCACTGCCGAAGAAGGCTTATAATCAGATTGTCTTTGTGAATCTGAATAAGAATTAAATTTGAATTTAGAATTCTGAGCTTTCACTTGTTGTAATTTTTTACACAACTCTACTAAATGAAAAATATCATTTACACTAACAAGGGCTAATTGAGTAGCAAACCAAGGTTGTAAATTTTTCATTATAATCCTTAATTGTTCACCTTCCGAAGGAGGAATCTCTAATTGAGAAAATAAATTAACCATTTCAGAAATAAGAAGGGTTGGAATTTCATCAAAAGCCTGTTTACGATTTTTAATATCATCTAACAAAACTTCGTCATGTCCTTCCGGTAAAAAGTCACTCTTTAATTTAGTAATAAGATCATCCCAAGTTTGCAAAAACGGTTTAATCGCCCTATACCAAACTAAACCTTTCCCTGCAAATAAATCAACACCTGATAAAAGCATCTCCTTCCTAGAAATATTTCGAGCAATCATTAGCTCCTCACATCTTTGAATAAAAGTAAAAACTTCTTTCTCACTACCATTAAACTTTAAATTTAATTTATACACAGGAACAGAACCTTTAGAAATTTGTAAGTTATTAATTAACTTGGAAAAATCTTCTGTAGGAATATTAACTGAAGTATTAACAGGGTCATTAGGTGACATCGAAATATTAGAAGTATCTAAATTTGAAACATCATTATTTAATTAAATATTTCCATTTATAGATTCAATTAATTCTAACGATTCGTTACATAAAGTCAACAATTGATCATGTAAATACAAAAATTCACTATCAAAAGTAATATAATTCAAGCGTTTCAAAATATGAATTAAACGTGTGCGTAGCCTAAGATATTCTGATTTCGAGGGCTTATGTTTAAAAAGTTTAATTGAAGACTGAATATGATTTAACTTTTCCTTCAATAATTCCAATTCTACTGTTTGATTTATTTCGCACTTCGGGTATGAATCAAATAAATTTGGATTGATCTTTTCTGCATTTAATAGTCGTCTTAAAAGTTTACGCTTCTCTTCCACAATTAACCCTTCTGCTCCATTTACATTGCGAAAATTTAATTCGATTAATAACTCATCACTATCTAAAACATCAACTAAATAATTTACAGTTGACATCGTAAAAATATTATATAATACACTCAATAAATTTCATTATATAAACACATAAAAGACCAAGCGTAACATAACACTCCTTAAAATTCTGTCTACTCTTAACATAAAATCAATCAAAAAATAAACAAACACAAGTGAGAATAACTAGCATTGAAACATCAGCATATCCCTTTTTCTGGCCCCAAATTGTATTAAAACAAATGTAACTAAAATATCAAATAAGCAATAAATTTCAATGTAATAAGAATCAAGGTCCCTGCTCGCCCGCGCCAATTTGTAACCTTATAAGCGGCTGCCAAATTGTAACATTATAAAATATATAAACACTAAAACTGGGCCAACTTATAATGTTAAAACAAATGCGATGATGTAATAAATTGATCAAATATTCAAAACAGTATAAGGTCGTATCAGAACATTACGTTATTATCTTTCACATAAATTTCGGTTCAAGAATTTGTTGAGTATGAAAAACGTACAAGACGCATACCAAATACTGTAAAGTGAATCACGCTTATTAATTGGTTTTCCAAACTAGCTAAAGTCATAATTCGTTCAAAAAAATACATAGCAAAGAAAAACATATTTACATTATTACGCAAACCTCTCGATTGGAACCGTTTCGGTAGCGGAAAGTAGAGGCATTTGCAACAATACAGATATTATTAAAATTAAACGATAAATAACCGCTATAAACGGAAGTGCATGGCATATCAATCTTGTCAGAAGTAAATCAAGACCACTGAGTTGGTTTCCGCATGTCGTAAGAAGGCCCATATTGTTGCATAAATTTGATATCATGTTGCCAAAATCCATGAAGGTAAATTCTACAGCATCGAAAAGGATGTTTTTATCACTTTCCTGGCACCATAAAAGCATGAATATGAAATTAACGTTAAAGCTTAATTAATGGTCATCAGGACTCGAATTTTCCAGTTTCTGGACAAAAACCTACCTTGAGTTAATTAACGCATTTGATGTTACAGAAAAATGATACGAGGTTTTTAAGAAGAACTATAAATGTAATCGTAAAATTTTGTCCACTTCTGGAACCTTTGTGCTACTTAATAGTAAAACGCAAGCAACTAGACAAATAGACACCAGAACTGCATTTCCGGGTAAAGATAAGTTAAAAACTTTTTGCATTTTGGGGAATATGGGAGGATAAGCGCAATAAGTCAGCTAAGAACAGTTTCAGATTCTAACGAAATCGTTAATATATGATTCTGCCAATAATCACTCTCCGGATTTATGGTTGAAGTTGTTAAATCCTTCTTGATACATATGGTCAGTGGAGTATTTTTGTGCGAAAGGCCTAATAAAAACAGTTTTTAACTGGCCATTGGGATTTTATACTGATCAGGTCATACAGCATACTAGAAAGGAATTGAAAATCTAACGTGTTTCATTCCTTCCCGAAAGGGGAGAGCGGGCTGATTGAACTTTGCATAGTAGAGCCAAGGATAAGTGCGTTCCGGACCGAATCTGGAGGGGGACGGTACTACTACAGCATTCGTCTAAATATCCGCACATGATGTGCGTATACGATGTGTTCATGGCGCTATATGTG
This sequence comes from Vesta saturnalis, assembly GCA_036346205.1. Taxonomy (NCBI): domain Eukaryota; kingdom Metazoa; phylum Arthropoda; class Insecta; order Coleoptera; family Lampyridae; genus Vesta; species Vesta saturnalis. The sequence continues at coordinate 2,785,896 of JARFJB010001893.1, read as the reverse complement.
TATGAGGAAAAAATACTGAAAGAACCTCGTACAGGATTGCTGGTAACGGCAATCGAACCCATTGCCTTCCTAATGCTAAGTAGGTCGTTTTATCACATTCCTATTATCTCGAAGCACAACCAGAATATCTTCTTACCATAATGCTGAAGGTAATCATGAACAGCTTTTAAGATGCAACGGAAGATGACGCACTCCTGTATAACAATAGCTGTAAATTAAAATTATTATGAAAACGTTTAAAAACAGTAAAAAATATACTTACAAATAAACGATTTTAAACCAAAAAGGTGTGTGTATAATAACGACTAAACATCGTGAAACTTTACACTTACAGATAACTTAATAGCTTCGCCTCTACAAGTGGACCTTTTTATTGGATTTCTTTTTCATATTAATATTATGCAATCAATTATTGGAATTTATTTTTGATATAAACTAAATTAATTAAAGTTTCGGGAGCAAGTATTCCATAAAACAAACATTGGTTAGATTTACTAGTACCTTAGGAGGTATTATGCGGTTAATGATCTCCGCGTATTTAAATTAGAATATAGCAAATATACCGAAAAATATACAGAAGCGTAGTTATCTCGGAATAGATTGCAAGACTGTTGGAGGCGAAAACGTCACTTCAGTATCTAATCATATGCAATTTTTTGGCCATTCAAGAAATATGTAATCCAATGATTCCCCTCAGCATATACACACTTTTCGATTTACTCTAATTTTAGGGGATCGCCCGGAGTCAGGTCACCTCTTCCACATCCCGGAGGCAACAACATATCTTATATATATATATATATATATATATATATATATATATATATATATATATATATATATATATATATATATATATATATATATATATATATATATATATACAGTGACAGATAAACTCCGCATCATATGGGAAAATTTTTTATTAATGACTTTAGGTGAGATTTGACTTTGTTCACAAAATTGCGTTTGGTGGAGTCAAGAAAATGCGCATTTTACAATCGAATATCGCGACCGATATTCTTTTAAAAAACGTTTGATGTGGTATATTGAACAATCAAATAGTTGGGCCATTCTATTTAAGAGAGAATTTAACGAGAGGATATCACCACTTTTTGGTGAATGAAATAAGTGACTTTTTAGACAATTTATCTTTACTTACTAGAAACGATTTATGGTATCAGCTCGATGGTGCGCCAATACACCAAACGAATGACGTTAAACCCTGCTTGAATCAAATACTTGGTGGGAAAGTTACAGGGCGAGATCGTGAAAATTATAGACCACCTAGGTCCCCAGACATGACAATCCTGCACTGTTTTTGTGGGACTACCTTAAACAAAGTGTGTATAAGCATAGTCCATTTGTGAACTTAGAGCATTTGAAAGAGACAATTAGAAAATGTTGTGCCAACATTAAGCCTCAACACTTACAAAATGCAGTTAAGGCAGTTGTCAATAAGTCTATTGTCTGCATAGGGCGTGAAGGCCGTCATACAGAGATGTAGTTCGTGTTTCTTGTTTTAATTCGTTCCTTGTTGTCATCATTGTCAGTAATATTTTCTTGTTCTAAATTGTTTTGTTTTGTATAATTATTTAATACATGTTACTTATAAAATGTATGTGATTTATTGCTGGAGATTACGAGTTCTAAAATGCAAAAATGACATAAACTTTTGTTTTTCATAGCCTACTTGCATTAAAAAAGTGTGTTTAGAAAATTAACTATGATAGCGGGGCTATTTTAAGCCACCACTAAATTTTCAGAATGTGTTTAGAATTTATATATTTATATACTAATGATGTAACTTGGAAAATATAGGAGAGTTATTCAAACTTTGCATCACTGGAGTCAATTTTTTTACAACCAAATTTTATTTTTCCTCTAAAACTAATAATTCGATCGATAAATTTAAATGAATTTATTACCATCACCTAAATATTTCATTAACAATGGACTAGCATCCGTTTTTTTTTGCTCTTATTTAGTCAAAAATTGCCAAAAAATCAAATTTAACCTAGGTGTCTGAAAATTGGTATACATACATAGAATTAAAAAGGAAACAACTTTTTCAAATAAAGTTTTAAAAATTCTCCCAAAAAACGCATTTTTTTGGCCATTTATTTTTTCCCAAATAGACTAAAAGTTGCACACTTTAAAAATATTTTCATATATACAGGGTGATCCAGAAAAAACGTGGCGATTTTGTTTAAATGGAAAACCATGTATATTTTCGCACCATAGAATAACTCGTAAAATTTTGCGTACATTTGACGCGTAATTCATATCCTTAGCTTCAGCGGTTTTCGAGTTATTCGCATTATTTCAACATTTTTGAAAGGTACATGGTGTCAAAGAAATTAGGGTACCGTGGAAGTTATTGTAGAGATAAAAATGATTTTCTGAGGTGTTAAAGTCTGAGTACGGTCCTACTAAGAACCATTCCCAATACCCGAATATATTGTACAGGGCGTCCGAATAATTTGGTTCAAACTTTGACATCACAAATGTCGGAAAAGTCAATTTTTTCAAATGGAAACCACAATTTTTTAGGTCACTAGTGAATTCTCCTTTGAAAATCAATAGGAAAGTATATGACATTCTCTGTACTTAAAATAGGCAGTTTTTGATTTATTGGATAAAAAACAATTCGTTTTTTTTACAAAACGCGCTAGGAAGTCCCTTTTACTGTAGAGTAGGCTATGAGGATTGGGATAACAAGTTTCTTACGTTTGAATTGCTTCTGTGACCATCTAATGGGTGCTTTCGCAACTGAACAAGAAAATACTTGCATGTAGTGCATTATTACATCATGAATTTTCTCTCTCAAAGGTGGTACTTCATTCGCATTTGGACACTAAATACTTTCACAGTCCACTACGTAATTAGGACCATGCAAATGATTAATTTATTTTGTATTTACAAATATTCAGTAACAAAGTTAAGGTTAAATTCTACAATAACAAGGTAATATGAAAGAGACAAACATGAAAACAAAGTCAGAGAGTTCATTCCTATTTTGAAGATGCTAACTCGGTTAACTTAACCCGCATCGGAATTAGTGTAGCGTTTTATGGATTTTGTTCCCATGTTAATTGGTCCAACTAATAAGCAAATCATAACATATGTTCTAAATGTAGTCTATTTTGACTCAGGCAAGCTTGAAGTCTATCCCGAAGTGAAGTTCTGACATTTTGTAACATTATAGGTGTAACACTTTGAAATGCCTCCGTGATACGATTTTTCACGTCTTTTCTCGTGGTAGGCGGTGTTTTATAAACTGCAGATTTTACAAATCCCCAGAGGAATAAATCTAAACTCGTAAGGTCTGGCGATCGAGCGGGCCAAGCTATACGACCGATCCATTTTTCTTAAAATAAAGCAGTTACATGCTCTCGGACTTGTCTATGGTAGTGAGGTGTAGCACCTTCCATTTGAAGCCACATCTATTCCCTTATTTCCTCCGGAATACGTTGAATAAGCAGTGGAAAGTTTTCATTCAAAAAATTGTAAGAAATATCTCCGTTTACGCGACCCTCAAAGAAATGCGCCCTATAACACAATTGCCAACAATACCTCCCCAGACTTTAAACTCCATTGCTTGTGAAAATGATTCACATGTACTAAATGTGGATTTTCGGTGGCGTAGTAATGATAGTTATGTCTATTAACAAATTCGTTTCGATGGAATGTATATTGGTCTGTAAATAATATGTATAATGGAAACTGATTAGTTTTCTGTAATTTAATTTGCATCGATCGACAAAAGTTAACTAGTTGAATGTAGTCATCAGCGGAAAGGTCTTGATGGAGTTGTGCATGATACTGATGTAGTTTACTCTTTTTGATACATTTAGATGCGGAGGATTTTCCAATATCTAGATTCCTGTTAACTTCTCGTACACTTATTTCTCGAGTTTCGACCACGGATAATGTAATAACCAATTCACCTTCTTCATGTAAAGCAGATTTGCTTCTTGTTTTTTCTCATAGTTTGCGTTGGATGTTCTTTCAAAGCGGTCTTTTAATTTTTCAAAATAATTTACCTGGGGATGTCTTCTATCTAGATATTTTTGAGCGTAGAGTCATGACGCTAACAAACAATTTCCATCAGTTTCTCCTATTGCATACGTCATGCTCACTAGTTGTTGTATTGAATAATTTGTTTGATTCATTGCTTTACTAACACGTACAAACAACTTAAAATTAATAAAGTTTATGACAATAAAGCCATTTTGGATGACAAGTAAATAATAAACAAAATGTCATGTTAGAAAAACAACCATTCCTCAGCCCTCCCTGCCAAAATCCGCATTTAAAACGATAAAATTCATGATGTCACAATAATGTGATGCATGCAAGTATTTTTTTATTCAGCTGCGAAAGCACCCATTAGATGGTCACAGAAGCAATTCAAAAGTAAGAAACTTGTTATTCCAATCATCATAGCCTACTCTACAAAAAAGGGACTTTCTAACGCGTTTTGTAAAAAAAAAATTGGTCTGTATCGAATAAATCAAAAACTGCTTATTTTAGGTATTCACTAGTGACATAAAAATTGTGTTTCCATTTGGAAAAATTGAATTTTTCGGATGCCCTGTACAATATTTTCGGGTATTGGGAATGGTTCTTAGTAGGGCCGTACTCAGACTTTAACACCTCCGAAACATATATATTATTTCATCTCAGTCGGCCGCTAATGATGATAAATTAATTATTGTAATCAGGAGTAAATCCAAGAAAAAATAGAAAACAAAAAGGTAATTTACTTATATCTTACAAACAGAAAAAGTACCTTATTATTTTAGCTGTAAAATACCACATTGTTATCATATTAATTATGGAAAGGTTAAAGTTGACAAGAATGGTGAAACATTGATAATATTTAAAGATATATTACAGCACGTAATATATGATATTTTGCGTGTCAACATAGTCAAGAATAGTTACACTCTTCATTGGTTTAAGAAATATCAAAATGAAACTTGCATTATGTGTTCTCTTAGTTTTGACTTATGTCAATTGGAACGTAAGTATATTATTTTCGTCCCATCCTTCTTAAAACGAGAATTATACTAATTGTAGGACGCAGACGATTCACCACTAGATAAGGATAAAGAAGAATGTATAACCGAATTGGGTTTAAAGCGAGATGAAATAGTGAAAATTGATAAATTGGACATTCCTCCTGATAACAATAACGATTTCAACAGATTTGTAGAATGCGAATCGAAGAAAAAGGGATTAATGACTTCCAGTGGGGAAGTGTTATTTTCAGAAATAAGTAAATTACTCTTTGATTTACCCGAGGCTAAGGACATTCCTAAACCCATTTTGCCAATGTATAAAAGAATTATTACAATGGTAATAACAGCATGTAAAGAAAAGCCACTTACTAATAGTAATCCTGGGATAAACATGATCCACGCTCATGCTTGTATTTATAAAGAACTCAAGGCCATTACAGATACAGTTGTGTAAGATTTTGATTAAATAAATACTTTGAACTAATGTTTTTGAATTCAGAGTGTTTTGAAATAGTTACTTAAATATTATTAATCTGTGAAAAGAGCTTCAAATTATGTATTTATTTATATTTATATATAAGAAGCTAACACAGAGTTTCATACAATAACAAAAATGTCACAAATTCCAAATAAAGTTTTACACATTTTCCTTCGGTTATTCCAACATAGAATGTCAATTTTTGTACATATTTCAAATGTACCATGAAATGAAAAATACTGTTAAAAAATCATCATACTTCCGGATTATAATTATTCTGTAATAATTCTGTTATAAACTCCCGAAAGTGAGATATGTAAATTCTGACTGAAATACACAGGTTTCTCATTAGTGCGTTAAAGTCCAATATAGGTAATTAACTAAATGTGGAGAAATTTAATTTACAAAAAATTGTGTGGTAGCGAAAAACGAACATTTTCGAAATAATTAGACTTATACAGGGTGAACTTTTGTAACGGGCCACCTTCGCGAATATATTGTTTTAAAACGAACACTATGTATTTTTATGTTCCACAATCTGCTTTGACTTCTCTTTCCAATAATCTTTGAATTTTTGGTTTTGGATGACGCATTGTTGAGTTATAAAAGAAAATATAAAAAAATGGTCGCGACTAGATTCACTAGACTAAGTCCATGTGACTGTATTACGACTAGTTTAGACAACATATTTGATAATTATACAGCCAAAGGATGTACTGGGCGTACAAAATAACGAAACTTTAATTTTATCATACAGGGTGTGTTTTATGATACAACCAACTTGGAGATTTTCAAAGAGCGTTTACTCAAACTTTTCAAATGGTACATGGTATATTATTGAAATTTTGGAATGATTAAATAATTACGATCCATTTTTGGACATATTGTATTACACCTAAAGTCTATAATTTCCAAGATATTCTCACTTTTTCATTTCTGACCGATAAATTATTTGTTTTCGATTCGATTAATTTTACCGGCGAGATTTTGATACGTCAAAAGCATTGACAAACAAAAACACATACATAGAAAAAGTGCCAAATGTTAAAATCCTAATGATTGTTGTGAATTAGGTCAGTGATTTTTAATATTTTTGCCTTCAATGTTACCATTGTATTCTTTCCTGGTTGGATTAGTGGGTATGTAGCTTTTTTTTGTTCGCTTGGTGTACGTTAAATATTATCAATACGGCTTTTGGTGGGTTAATATGCAGTTTGAAAGAAACGAGCCCGTTGACATGATTTTCATAATGGGATCTGCTCAACAAAATTATTTGTTAACTCAGCGAATATATGCGCAAAGATATCCTGAGAAAAGACAACCTTCAGTTATAAGCTTGGAAAGACTTAAATAAAGGTTCATTAGAACAACTGGCGAAGATGGATTAAATCCTTTGTTATTAGTAATTGCGTAGCCGTCTACTAGTTTGACTAAAGTATCAAGAGAAACTAATTTGACACTATCTACTATTAGCAAGATTTAAAAAAAAATAAACATCAAGAACTGTTGGGGCCTCATTTAGAGAGTAGAAAAACATTTTCCGAGTAGGGGTTGGAAATAGAAAGGATATCACCTAACATCTTCCTGAAAGTATTATTTACTGACGAATAGACCTCTACTCAAAGTGGTAGCCCATACCGTGGTAGTCTTCATCATTATGCAACAGAAAACCCAAGAATTGTTAGGGCGGTTGATAACCAGAGATAATGGACAGTAAATGTTTATGGTATTGTCATGGGCAACTTTATAATTGGACCATATCTCTTTCATGTGCATCTAAATGGTGTACAATAAGTAGTACTCCGGCACCATCCGCCATTTTGTTTTTTGTGACGTCACCCTTGGTACACCTTAACTTTCACTTTTCATATATGCCCACGCGAGGATCGTATTTTCTTCACCTGGGAATAAAAAGATGTTATTTGATCTACAGATTGTGGCCTTTTACGAAACATTCATTTATACATTGGGGGTTGTATTCTAATAAGGGGTTCTAATCTCGTTCGCGGGGTTGGCTCCTGTCATAAGAATTGTATTCTAATAATGGGAAATAATTAATAGATAGGGCATGTAAAGATGCCGATGATGACAAGTGTTTTCATAAAAAGATGTTGTTTTATCTGTGTTTATTATTATTAATATTTATTAGGGTTGTTTTGATTTTTATCAAGGATATAAAAACCTAGCCCTTAAACGATTATGTTCTATGCAATCTTTAACACTGCATTTCTATCTGAGGTTCAAATATCATTCTGATTTAGATAACTGCTTTACAATGTGTTTTCGTAATACGGTTTATTATAAAGGAGACTGCGTAATTGTTAGTAAAATTATTATTAAAGAAATTTTCTTGCAAGATAAGTGCAGGAGCCAGCTCTTAGATCTGTTTTGGTTTGTCTGTGGCGGCATATAGTGGTGTATAAACTAATGAACATTAGTCAATAGAAGTTGATCATGTACGTCTCTCTCTTGTTACGGAACTCTTAATTAAAAACAGCTAAACTACTAAAAACGCTTTTATTTATCTGATTAAAATGGTTGAAAAGCAAGTATTATATAGTAATTTCATTATCTCATCATTTATAACTAAACATGTAGTGAAAAACTTATTTACAAAATCAAGCATTGATAAATTATTTATTATTCTAAAATACAAAAACATTATCGTATAAAGTCCACACATATCGGCATGGTAATCCTGCGTAGCGGAACCATCTAGAATTGTTATCAAGGAAACGTAAATGTTAACCTAGAGGGTGTCACCCAAAGGAATCAAAATATTCTCCGTTACCATTCGCGTCAATGTAGATAGCAGTCCAATGCTGAACTAGTTTGTTTGCTGAATCCATGTTAACAATAGCTGCACAAGGTCTAGCTGCGTGTCTCGGTAGCTGATTAGAAGCACGTACAAGTCGAAACACATTCTTGTAGCTGGGAATCGATTTCAACATTTGTACCGCATACATCTTTGGAGTTGGTATGCGCCCAGTCTTGCAGTAGTAATGCGTTTTCTAGAGCGTACATAGTCTCCTAGATCTTATGGTTTAAACAACTATACGCATTTGCTTCTCTTTTCAATTTTTTTATCGACGGATAAGCAACCTCGTCCAAGTTTAGTATTGGTTTGTTAAGGAATCTCAAGAACTGTTGTTTTTCACTACCCTTAACGTGAATTTTGTTAAACGACAGTAGAGTTCTTATCAGCTCCGCTTGGACATCGTTGTATGGCGTATACCATGACCGCCATTTCAAGCCGTGATATTTTTCCTCTAAATACCTTATCTGTCTTGACATGGGTTTTGACATAAAATAATCTCGAGGTGACTTTATCAGCATCAGCAGCAATGAACCATGATCTGTAATCACGGAAGAAATTTCTTTCGGTACGAATTAGTTATCAACACCTCTAAACCCTTGTACGTTCAAGTATGCGTCCATCTTCTTCCACCTGTTATTGTACACTGAAGCTTGTGATATAGTGACAAATGAAATCGACGACGACATTCCGATATTTATCGACCTCAATCGCGTTATCGAATTCGGCGTACACCAAACAGTTAACGGTTTCTACGAACGCTTCTAGGCGAAGGGAACCGTTTCTAACTAAATTCCAGTGCATGCTTGGGGCTAGGTCGAATGCCATTCAACGGTAGCCCTTGGGGTAATTGCTCCTCGATATATCGTTGCCCTCATTCAAAAAATGAATACTCGTACGGAAGAATAAGGTGTGATACGCCCTTACATCTAAACCATTGGATGTCTTCGAAGGAATTTGTTGACCGTGAATATGTAACGACATGTAGTTAATATTGATGTGATGAAAATTGAATGGATTTCAGGGGTAATTACCGTTGAAGGCTTTATTTGCGACAAAACCTACAATGCATCCTTTTTTAGGTAACTGACCCAAGAAGATATCATTGGATTGGAAAATCATTGGATTTTCGCTGTATCAGGCATATCAGGTATAGTTAACACTTTTACGTCGGTCCTTGCTTCAGTTGTTTCTCGTACAAATTTAGCCTTTAATTCAACACCGATTATGAGAAACTTTTCCTGATTAAACAAATCCGAGTGCACCTGACCAACCATCGCAATTTGTTTGTTGGTCGCTGCAAGTACTTGACGTTTCGAGAAACCGTTATTTTCGTGTCCCAGTGTATTTGTCTGCCCAGCTGTATCTTTGTGTTACATAAGGTGCAACCTAGATGTGAACTCTTGGCCTCCTTTCCATAACTTAGCAACGTTTCGATATATGAGCGGTAGGCGTACGTGTTGTTTGGTTGTGACACCATCTTCTGATTTAAGTAAACCTCCACTTGTGAGAAAAGCGAATGCATCCAATTGTTTACCGGTGCTACAACATCCGCGTCACTAAGTGCTGTATCATCTTGCTTTAGAACTTTAGCTGTGATGTGCAACATGGTCATATCTATGTAATCGTTTCCATTTCCGGGCAGTACAAACTCTATTAGAGAGTCATCACTAAGAGCTGGTAAGGGTTTGTAAAATATCCATTCACCACCCTCGATACTTGTCTGCGTCGACGGTAAAGCGAACAAATCCAATTCGGACTTATCTTGAAAATATATCGTCGGAAGTAGGTTTCTTTTTCTTAGCAGCAACAGCTCTCGGTAGAGACGGGTTATTATCGGCCAGATGTACTCTTTTATAGCCCGAACCCTCAATCATTTTATCGATTTTTCATCGGCTTTACGTTTAAGATTTCTACCTGCCTCGTGAAATCTTTCTTCAAACGATTCCTTAACAGGTCGATACTGGATGACGTCACCAAGAATATTGGTACCTGTTCTGAGAGCTTCTTTTCCAATAACCTTTGCACCAGACTTAAATAACGGTATTATACTTCTAAATATACCTGCTAGCCAGCTTCCTATTCCGTGACCACGTTGATGTGGGAGTATCTCTGTAGATGGCGCCGATACCGTTACCGGCCTGTTTCATATAATATTGTTGATAAAGACAAACCATTATTGCACTTTCTTAAAGGGTAGCTTCAGACACGATGTGCCAAACACGAACGGCATTGCTGCACCCGTATGTATTTTTATATTAATCTCGTGTCATAACGGTTAAGTACTGTGCAGGCGAAAAAGCCACATCTTTATAACCCTTGTAAGCGTAGTTTTCAGAAGTAATATTTATTGTATGTATAAGCGGAGATAAAACATCGCCCACAATTTGCGGTTCAACGATGTCGCAGTAAATAAACATCTGCGTTGGTAATTCTATCCATATACTATCGGGGTGCGGGAGTATTGGTTCCATAGCTATGTTTTGATACGGCCGATAACCCAACTGTAAGGCTAAACGTTGTAAGAATCCGAATAGCGAGAGGTAGGTTTTTAATTTTGTAGCGATACGCTTAGTTAGATTATGGTATTCGATTGTTAGCAATTAACTTATCAGCTCGTGGTTATTTAGCTCGCTGGCAATTTCTGCAATGTTGGCATAATTCCCCGAGGCGAAACGTAATACATACCATCCGCCCTCAATATAAATGGGATTCTCGTTGTCGTATTGGAAATGTGATGCAGCCTTTTTGAGTATCGTCTCTAACACATCCTCTTCTCCTGCATGTGAATCAGTGTTATAATAAATTAAATTGTCTGTCGCAGTTACAGCGTCAAAAGGAAATGCCTACAACCTATGAGCTTGTTAATCTTATTCGTGTGCAGTTCTGTAACAAAACTTGACGTCATATTGTTGAAAAAATACGTCATGAAACTATTACTTAATAAGGTAAGATAAAACTCCATTCTATTTATCTCTCAACTGCGAAGCAAACATCCAGCTATTAAACTTGTCACTGTATCCACGCCACTTGACCAGATATTGTTTATATTGTCCGCGGCCCTTCTCTGCTAAAATCTTATCGACTTTAAATAGGACGTCTTTATCAACCGTAACAACTTGCAACTCGTCGTAAAAGTTACCCGCAACAGTATCGTTATTAAGATCGCTTATGCGATAAACTGGAAGTCTTCTTTTTATCACTACACTAATCGTAGAAACTTCCTCCCTCCAGTTCGTTTTACATCCCTTCTCAAAGGTGTACTTAGTTCTGGCGATTAACATTTTCACCGGTTTTATATTCAGGATGACGTCATGTGCCTAAGCCTTTCGCGTATAGGTTATTCCACACTTTCAAAATGTTTTCATCGTTTACAGCCGCAGGGGCCATCTTATACTTGAATGAGGGCTATTATTGTAAGCAGTCACAAGTTTTTGGAACACACCAGTATACCTGTAAGAGTTTTTGTGGGTGAAATAACGCTACATCCTTGTTTTGAATGTCTTAATAAATCTTTCAACTACAGATGCTATTACATCAGGGTTATTTGTTACATAGAAATTGATATTTTATTTCTTGAAAAAGTTTTTTACACTGATTGCCACAAACTCCTTGCCTTTATCCGTCTGTAGATTTACCGGTGTATTATCACTTTCCTTAAAAATATCGGCGAATGCTTCAATTACAGATGCTGCTGTCTTCGTTTTAAGAACTCCCGCCCAGATCCTCTTGGTAAACACATTAATAACTGTTAGTATGTAGTTGTATCCACTATTGTGGTTACTTAAAGTTCCCATATCGCAAAGTTCCGCTGACCACACCTCGTAAATGTTGCTCACAATATACCTATTGCGGGGAAACTTTTTCTGGCAGGTTTATAAACCGTATAATCCTCCTGACCATGTAGCCATTTTTTCACTTCACCATATCTACCCTTTACAGCATCAACCAAAGGTGTTATACCTGCAAACCCTGCTGGATGCTCTGAATCATAGTATACACCATCTATGTTATGTTCTCCACGTATGCTAATGTAGTAAAAGTCTTCTTCTTCGAAAGGACCTTCGCGGGGTTTCCCTTGATTCAGTGTCGGCATCGTAATTCTCACCTATAGTTGTGAGGCTCGGGTCAATGTTAGGTGATACAATAGCATCATGTCTTCGATTATTTCCGATAAACCCTCGTGGTATATTTCTTTCTTTAATGTACGTCGCAAACTGTCGCCAGCCGTGTGGGTTTATAGATTTTCGCTGTCTTAATGTTTCGTGAACCAGATCGATAATGTTGGAATGAAGGATGACCTCACCTTTTATAGCGACAGTATCCCTTTTATCCCAAAATACATTACCGCCCGCATTCAGCATACGCAAGAAATCAGTACCTTTCTTCCTGTATGAAACAGGCAGTATTGATACGGTCTCGTCGTCTGCCAGACCTTTGCGTTTCGGCAAATCTCTAATATCATCATCACCGCTGATTATTATAATAGCGGGTTGACGTCATTTTGGCTTTTAAAACTTTATCCTCGTTACCCAAGTGCGTTAATATGTTGTTTTGCGTGACATCTGGCGCTTGCAGACGCTGTATAAAATCCATAGGTAGAATAATCATCTTCTTCAGATTGTGGTCCATAGTTATTGAATCAAATTACCTAGAATTCCACCAAGAAATGATCCTAACAGGAGCGGTAGAAATGCGCCGCCCTTCTGTACGAGAAACTATTTCTTCGTTTTTATAGATTCACCTTTCTGTGCCAGCCGCCTCAAAGTGAGCTTATGTTGACAAGAGTCGTTGCTTCTGATCAGCTGACAGAGGTACTCGACCTTTTAAAATGTTATGTGCACACTCGCAAATGTATACCACCTGCCTACTATCCAGAAATTTCAATAAAGCGTCACGTTGACTTTTACTTAATCTAGCTAATACGCGCAGGATGTTTTCGATTAAAGCGTCAACCATCATACATGATGTAATCTTTATGACTGTAAGGCTTAAAAACCCTTTTTTCGCTATATGTACTTGGCAAATACCTTGAGGCCCGAATATGTCTGTTCTATAACGTAGCACATCCGGTGTATTCTGTTTTAAATCGAACAATAAATGTCCGTGCGGATTAGTAGTAGCATCTTGATACGCAGTCTCTAAAAGTTTCGGGTTGTCAGGTGAAATCTGCCTTGCTAAATGCTGTATCTGTGTCTTGTCACGTGCGTTCTTAAATAAGATTATGTAATGAGCGTTGAGAGAGATAGTTTGCTGTCCAGTCCTTGATGAAATATGTTTTGCGTTAAGAAAAACACGCTTAGATTTCTATGATGACACCCTTTTGTAAATATATTAACCACCGAACCGTTACTCTCGCGTATTAAATCGTCAATTATTATTAAGACCGGTTTTTCACTTTCAAACTGTTCCATATCAGGTAATCCTTTTTGAAATTACACTGAGAGATCTTTGAATAATGGTTGCCATTCGCCGTAAAACCAGATACTTTTTTCAAAAGCTGTACAGCAGACAGTTTCGACATTTTTTAGAAAATCAACGACCAAATACGATTTCCTACACCCTGATGGCCCCGCTACTATTGAAGAAAAGGGATGCTTAAACTGACCTTCCATCTCGAACCGCTAATCGATATTAAAGAGTATTCTGTTAGCATTACAACTTAAATACTAGGTGAGAAAAATCTGCAATCACAGGTATATTCAGCTCTGTTTTGTCGTGCATTTCTTTTAACATTAAAATAATCCTATTTGTTGTTGTTGTCTTTTAAATATATGCTAAAATCCGGCACGTGCTTTTAACTGGTGCATTAACAATAAATAGTTTGATGTATATCTAATTTATAATGTCTAAGGGGTTACAACAAGAGGGCACAGACCTAACACAAGTTACTCGTTTTACAAGACTTGGACCCTTTATTAGAATACAACCCCAATGAATAAATTAATTTTTCGTAAAGGTCACAACCCTCAAATGGAAATCAAAAGAAATGTAATAATAATTTTAATAGCAATTATGCAATCCCCTTTGGTAAAACGGGCCCTAGTAAATATTAATAAGCACAGATTAAATAACATCTTTTTATTTTCGGTGAAAAAATACGATCCCCACGTGGACATATATATATATATATATATATATATATATATATATATATATATATATATATATATATATAGTAAAAGTTAAGGTGTCCCAAGTGTGACGTCACAAAAAACAAAATGGCGGATGGTGCCTCGTTACTACTACTATATTTGTATTCCTTGCAATACGACTTGCCTCAGCTTCTGCAGAGAGTTTCTCCAGCTCTAAGGGAAGACCCAGCACGACGGTGCTCCAGCACATTTTGCACTAGAAGTACGACGGTTTTTTAATCAAGAATTAGAAGATAGATGGATCGGCAGCGGTGGTCTACCTAGATCCCTAGATCCCCAGACTTGACGAAAATGCGGGTACATAAAAATACTGTGTACCATACGTCTCCAACTACAGCAGACGGTATGAGGCACGATTTTGAAACATTTTCTACCAAAATGTTACAAGATGTGAATACGTCATTTGTGACAAGGCTGCGAAAGTGTTCTAACCAAAATGGGGGTGCCCTAGAAATTACAATTTGTCAGCATTTGTATTTCTTTGGTTCTGTTTATCGAAACGCTTGACGTATGAAAATCTGACAGGTGGCGTCGAATCAGAAAGAAATAATTTATCGGTTTGTAATGAAACAGTAAGAATATTTCTGAAATTATTGACTTTAGGTTAATATATTATTGACAAAAATGGAGTGTAATTATTGAATCATTCCAAAAATTCAATAATATACAGGATGGTTTATTTGAAAAAATTGGGTAAACGCGCTTTAAAAACCTCCAAATTAATTGCATCGTAAAAAACACCCTGTATGATAAAATTAAAGTTTCATTATTTAGTAGGTGTAGTGTTCTCTAAACTAGTCGTAATGCTGTGGCATGGACTTAGTATGGTGAACCTTGTCACGACCATTTTTTTCGCATTTTCTTCAGTAACTCAACAATACGTTATCCAAAACCAAACATTCAAAGATTTTCGATAAGAAGATTTAAATCAGATTGTGAAAATTGAAAAATATATAGTGTTCTATTTTAAAAAATATTCTCAAACGTGACCCGCTTCAAAAATTCACCCTGCATAAGGCAAATTGTTTTCAAAATGTGGGATTTTCGTTACAAAACCATGTTTTAAAATAAATTTCGCCACATTTAGTTAATAAAACCTTTTTGGACTTTGACGCACTAATGAGCAACCCTGTAGTGTCTGACTTTATTAATCCTTTTTAAGGCAAAAGAATAAAAGTTTGATAGATTGTTGTGCATATTTCATAATCTGGATGGATGGTTGTCACTAGCATAAATATTTATTGCAAAATCGAGATTCATTATCTAAAAGGTCGGCATCTTTAATCGGTAGATAGCTTACATAACAACATCACTAAAAATAAATAATATTCCAAGATTAAGTGAATATATATTTTGAAATGTTTATTATCCTTCATGGATAGACTTTACATGCATGGTTAAACTTTTTGATAAATCAATCTATGTCCCTGCGGTTATCTAATATAAACGAGTAAATATATGCTGCAATCTTGTGAAAACTATGTTTTATTCCTTTACTGGCCACAGAAAATGAATGCTGCTTTGTTAGTTACTATTTTTGTTGTGATCGCAAAGGTACGTAAGAAAATGTGATTTTACGGTTGATTAAAAATACAAGCAAACATGAAAAACAATCTTTCGCGGTTTATATTCGTAATAAAAACACTAATTTTAGAATAATCGTGTTGTAATATAACTATTTACCAAACTTATACGTTTCATATGTAATTGCAGCTGTTAATACCGTGTTCTTATCATTACGAGTTTTACAGCAAGGGTTACCATATGATAAAGGGTAGTTTAAAGATTATCATTAAACGAAAGAATTAATTCAGTTTCAACTTACGTTAACTTATAATTATTTAACGGCTACATGATTAATGTTAAGTTCCACCCACTCACCGTCCTACTATCAAAGTAAAAAGCTTAGTGACTTCATTTTGAAGGCTTATTTTACAAAATTGCTGAGGCCGATTTGCGTAAAATGTTTGCTGTTTAACAATTCATATATTGTTGTAAAATCTGTAAATTCTAAGTGTTTAATTGGCCTAGTTTTAAAACTGTTGAATTTTATTTACAAAAGGTACTATAAATCGTATCATTTTTCAACACGCTCGACTTTAAACCTAAATAAATATTTAATTTTCCAACTCAAATCAATAAAATTCAAGAATTAGGTAGTTTGATTCTTAGTGAACCTTTAACATAAAGGAAATTGTAACAAATTGTTTTCAATTGCTTGTAAATAGCCCAAACCGGCAAACATGAAAAATTATCAGTACGCGAAGTAAGTAACATTAAGAGATTGCCTAAATAACATAAACGTAAAAATATGTTCTTAAAACAAATTGTGATTATACGATTATGCGGTTTTGAAAAATATGCTGTTATTGAATAAGGATGGCAAACAACAACCGTGTTTAATTTAGGAGAGGCGGCACATATATACTATAGCGCACGAATGAAAAATGTGTACACATGTTTGTACCTTCAATTTAAGTCAACATATTATTTGCAAGTGAGCCAAAATATTATGTTAAGTGGGGACATAAAAAGGATCGAACTCAGAGCTATGATTGCATACAAATGTATTATGTAATTTGAACGAAAAAACAGTTTTCGAGATCTAGAAATTTCGCCTTTTATAGCAATTTTAATATTATGTTCGTATTTAAAAATAATAGATGAAACCATTCTACCACACTGCACAAAATGCGATTTCTCAGTAGAGGCGACACAACGTTGCGCGTTGAAATCTCTTCCACTGTTACCTCTGCGTGCACTTAAACGTTATTCTTGTTCAACGACATATTTAATTCTATACCTTGGGTAGCAATTATACAAATTAATAAAAAGTCAACCTTTACGAATTTGTTGGTTTTAATGTACCGGGTGGCCAGATAAGAATGCAAGGTGCTGTTTCTCGGAAACTATTCGTCGTAGAGAGTTGCGGTAAAAAATTTTATTACTAAAGTGGCCAAAAAAAGACCGTAGAAAACATGACCGCCAGGGGGCATAACCGCCATCCCAAACTTTTATAGTGATTTTTTACTGAAATCCACCTAGTAAATGTACCAAAAAATTATATGCTTTTTAAAGCTCAGCTTTATTCGAGTATCTTTTGTTTCACGTATCTATTAAAATAAAGAGGTGGGGGGCGATTAAGTGATTTTTTAAAT
The DNA here is from genome assembly GCA_036346205.1 of Vesta saturnalis. Lineage (NCBI taxonomy): Eukaryota > Metazoa > Arthropoda > Insecta > Coleoptera > Lampyridae > Vesta > Vesta saturnalis. The sequence continues at coordinate 2,768,263 of JARFJB010001893.1, read as the reverse complement.
AAACAGCTGTAACTCCAAATGACTGAACTGATTTTAATATACTTAGTCTCGTTGGAAAGAGCATTTGCTCGATTATATCCATCTTACCTGTCTCATTTTTAGCGATGCCGCTAGAGCGCATTTTTTGGTATAATATCAGAAAATTGCAAAATTCTCAAAAATGAAATGCAACAATGTAACTTTTTTTTATAAAAATAAGAAGAAATCATCCCTAAATAGGTTAGTGAAAACCACATCTCGATATCTTATTCATTTCTTAAAATATCGAAGAAAGAAAATTTAGTTATAAAATTTGAAAAAGTCGATATTACACCGGTATTTATTCTTATTTGTTTGTCTTTTTTCAAGATTCAATGAAAGATGTCATCATTTAATAATTTTTAAATAATAAAAGTTTTCATAATTTCAAAATTTTCTTTTCTTACCACATTTACACTACAACTGCGGCAACAGCTTTGCTTTCAAAAAGTGTAAGTTTGGTAAATACCTATATTACTACACAAATTACATATCACGTATCCCATAAAAAGCTCAGTATGTTTAATATAATTGTCAAAACTTTTAGGTGAATAGTCGAAATTTTGAAAGCGTCTCTTTGGACACTCCAGATGTAATTTTGGACAATATTCTTGATGGAAAAATGTGTGCTCGTCAAGTGGGAGTAGCCGATAATACCTTTAAAAATGTTGGAGACTTGGATGGATTACTACCAGAAGATAATGATTTATTTAATTCGTTTTACGGATGCATATTTAAAAGAAAAGGCATAATTGATGACAATGCAAAAATTGATGTAGAAAATTTACGTACGTACTTAACAAACTTAGTCACATTAAACCAAGCAATAGCACCATCTCAGAAACAATTAGTTGCGAATTCTGTTGAAGAATGTAGAAATACAAAAGGCAAAAACTACGGCCAAAAATCAGTAAAGCTCAATAATTGTATTATGAATAAGCTACACAGTGTAGTGAAGGAATAAACCAGTATGGACGTTAAACTATATTATTATGTAATGAACCAAATTATTGTTTCATGTTGTTATGTATAACGTAAATATATATATATATATATATATATATAGAAGTTTTATACAAATGGAGAAAAAGTTTATTTTACACTTCACAAAAAAATATATTCTTAATAAAAATCTCTACATGACTTGTAGATCCATAATCAGGTACAAAATTTTTAAGACATTGGCTGGAATACAGAGAAAATAAAAAATAATGATTTGGACGGAGAGCAAAATACTTTCAAAACTGTATTGGTGAGCAAAATGTTCATTCAAATTGTGATTATGCCATAAAATCTACGCCAAGTTCGTTAATGCCCCAAATCCATCCAGTGGCGATTAGAAAATAAAAAAAATTTAATGCTTCAAGTTTTAAAAAGTTACATAATTAAAGAACAAACTAATACGTTTTCTTATATAATTTCAAAATAAAAAAAGATATAAAACCAGTGGCGCACCATTTTTAATTACAAAATTGAGCATTTTTAATTTATCACCGATCACTAAGTATGAATCATTTGTTAAAATTAAAAATTTTAAAATGGCGAAGCAAAAATGGGGGATTATAGTTTTTAAGAATTAATTTAAGATCGCTAAAGATAAATGATTTGTCAAAATTAAAAAATTCAAAATGGCAGATCAAAAATGGGCATTGTCATTTATTTAGACATATCAGAAAGCATTATGGCAGCTTTGGCAGCGGTTTTTTGCTACTTAATCACAATTTCAATGGACATTTTGCACTCCACTACAGTTTGAACGTATTTTGCTCTCCGTTCAAATCATTATTTTGTATTTTCTCTGTATTCCAGCCAATGTTTTAAACATTTTGTACCTGATTATGGATCTGCAAGTCATGCAGAGATTTTTATCTAGAATTTCTTTTTGTGAACTTTTCTCCATTTGTACAAAACTTTTTGGGACACACGATATATATATATATATATATATATATATATATATATATATATATATATATATATATATATATATATATATATATATATATATATATATGTTTATCCATAATTTACGCCAGTATCACACTAAACGTAATACATAAGGCACGATATGATATGATAGTATTTAAACTAATTGACGTACACCTTGATTATGCAATTGTAATTGTAATTTATTTATTTTCTCCGTTAACCAACGGAATAAGACTCGTCAGCATAATACATACCATACATAATATTAACAGTTTGTAATAAAATTGGAAAATGCATTGATATTGTAACAGCAATTATTGTGTAATAAGTGTTTCACATTTCACTTAAAGATACTATTACTTTCAATTGTTTTTAGTTTAGAAGGAAGCATATTAAACAATTTTCCTCGAACTGTGTTGGGTGTTTTGGAATGGTAAGTATTTTTAACCATGGCAGTTACTATATTGTTTTTGTGCCTGGTGTTATGGGCAAGTTCTGCTCAAATATGAGTGAATGTAACTTAGCAGCTTCAGAAGATATACAGATCTTAAGGTTAGTATTTTATTACTTTTGAATATTTCCCGACACGGTGCTCTCCGGTTAATGCCGAATATAAGCCTGAGGATTCTTTTTTGTAAAACAAAAACCCTTTGAATATCTCCACCCTGCCTCCATACTATAACATCAATGCTATAGCTGAGTATGCATATGCATAGTATACGTTTAAAAGAGTTTCCAATAGCTGAGTATGCATATGCATAGTATACGTTTAAAAGAGTTTGTCTAACACCGATTTCAAAGCTGTTAGTAAATAATAAGATTTATTTAATTTATTACAGAGTTCCCTGATATGGGTGTCCAGAGAGAGTCCACTATCGCGAGTAGTTCCTAGGAACTTTACCGCTTTTACTACAACATCATCACAAGAAAATGTATCGAAAGATCGTTTTCTCCGTATACTATGGTACTCCATAATAACTATTTTCGCTGTATTAATTAAGAGATAGTTCTTAAAACACCAACGTGAAAATTCCCTCCAAGATGAGTTAACTTTATCTATGAGAGTATTTTTGTAAGATCAGATATGATCATGCACGTATCGTCAGCATACATAACCAGTTCACCATGTGGCATAAAATTAGAGAGATCATTAATATATAAGAGAAAGATAAGTGGTCCCAACATGCTACCTTGTGGAGTTCTTAAATCTGTGTTAAATTCCTTTGAAAGAACATTGTTAACGCGTGCCATAATTTTTCTTTCTTCTAGAAATGACACGCACCAGCTATTAATATAACCTCGAATTCCTATGTTATGTAACTTTTCAGACACAAAAGATTTATCTACAGTGTCAAAACGGCTTTTTATATTATTTTCGAAAATATGCACAAAACGGCGATAGGTCGATAATTTTCATCATTTTTGGGGTCACACTTCTTATGTAGTAAAGTTATGAAAACTGATTTTAAGGTTGATGTAAATTTGCCCTCTTTCACTGATACATTGATAATGTTCGCAATACGAGGAGCTATTCACTATTTACAATATTTTATTGCACGGACCGGAACTTCATCTAAACCAGTAGACGTTTTATTTGGTAGATTATTTTTATCTCATGACTTCGCAACTTGTAACGAGTGCAAAAAGATGGTTTGGCTTACCGGTTCATTACTCTTGCATTCCTTGCCTAAGATAGTATCAAAATGCTCAGTAATTTTATTCACAATATCTGTCGCTAGGTATTATGCTGCAGCTACTAGTTAAAGTTTTATTTTTATAGTAGATTTCCTATACTTTTGTATTTGTTTGTTCACATTTCACGTTATTAACTATCTTCCAACAAGGTTTATTTTTATTAGATGAATTATTACCGTAGTACTTTTTTTTATAGTATAATTTGACATTTTATTTCTTTATCTAAGGTTTGGTACCGTTTGACATATACTCTTTACGTAGCCAATTTAAATTCTGCAAAGTTTATGTGTAATGAGAAATTTAATTTTATCATCAACCTTGTGACAGTTCAGATTCTTTCTTTTTGTTTTTTTAGGACATGCAGTATCGAATCAACAGAGAAACGTTCGTAGAAATTCATCAAATGGGATATTGACTTTAGAATCAGTGCTTTCACTAAATGGGAATTTCGAAAAGCGTTCTCTGCATTATGAAAGTGACAATTCGTTAATGTATTTATATTTATGAAACTGATAATTATTGTTTTCCTTAACCTCTCAAGAAGCGACGTTCAATTCAAGGGCTTGATAATGGTGATTAGATATGCCCGGACCAAAATTATTTGTTTTTATAGTATTAAGTAGGTACATTTGTGATAACATAGTCTATTGACGAACTGCTGGTGTAATTAACGTTACTGAAAACCCTAGTGTAATTATATATTAGCGATGACATTCCGAATGAATGAATTATATCGAAAAGTTTCTTAGTTTGTAATGTGGTTGTCGCTAGGTTGATTTATATTTAGATCGCCAGTAATGATTATGCGGTTAAAATTTTTTGTCGTTAGATGTAAAAGTTTATCAAATAAAACTAGAAATGTGCGAATGTCTTCTGTACAAGAAGAGCATGGCCTGTATACGTTTACGAAGCAGTAGTATTTTCTGAAAGCAATGACGCAACACTCAATAATCATTTCAACAGACAAATTATTAACATAATGAACTGGACTACATTCTGATAAAGACGTTTTTACAAATATTGAAGACCCGCCCCGATTTTGAATTGAACGCGAAAAGTGTGACAATAATTTATAGTTTGATATGCTGATTCTCAATGTCTGTATTACAATGCCAATTCTCACATATCAATAAAAGCGAAAAGTTATAATCCTAAAGTTTTCAATAAGTTCGATCTTATTTACTAAACACTGCACGCTAAACTTAATACACATAGGGCTTCATTAGTAACACTAGTTCTAAAATCGTTTTCATTTTGAAGATGTCCAGCATTATACACATATAGATTCGGATTTAAAACAACAATCCAAAATTGCAACCTCTATCCATTAGATGTTGAGTAAATATATAGAACACTCAAAATCTTAGAAATTGTACAACAATTTCCTAAATTAATTTAAGTACACTGAAATAATAAACGTAATGACTGAAAACATATAGAGTGCTTAACAAAGTATAAGTATAAGCATAATAAACACGGACATTGTTAACCAACGGTACGCTCCAAAACGATCTCAGTTCTCAGTATAACAGTAGCACTATAAGTGTGGGGATTTGTACCCTAAAACTCAAAACTGGATAAACAACTAGGGAAGTAGGAAGAAGGAATCATAAGTGATTACTTGCCCAACTCATCTCGTTTGAGTTAAATGCTACGCTCATCAACTGATGGCTTCTTTTCAAAAGAAGTTGGCATTAACACGGCATGCCACAGGGATTAGTTATGGCGCCTACACTTTTCTGCTATACATAAACGATCTTATTCCTTCAACGACTAATCTGGTCTATTACTTTGCTGCCGACAGCACTATTCATTGTAGCTCATGTCAGTTTGCTCATAATGGAAATCCACTTTCTATCTCAAATCAAGACATTAAAGCTGAAATGGCAATTTCATTCAACAAACATATTCAACGTATCCTCGAATGGGGATGCCAATATACCTCAGTGTTGTCTTGTTGAAAAAGATGGAGTTTGTTACCTTGAATTCGGGAAAAATAATGAAAATATTCTAAATTGTCATTTTGGTTCGCGCATGCAGCCTAAGATTTGAATAAAAAATTTAATCTTGTGTAAATCTTTAAATTGTTTAAAATTTATTTTTAAACATTTTTCTTCATCCAACAGTAGTAAAACGACTAAATGTAGCGTATTTTCGATAAAGAATAAGCTTTATACATCTTTTATATCATCTTTAGTTCAAGCCTTAGGCCCGAAAAATTAGCCATGACCTGGACAGGACATTTCAACCTTGTTTTTTAATATCCTTAAATTTAAATTATAACTGAAATATCTGGATTCGATCAAAGTCATTCTCTTCTTTCTTCTGTTATAGTTAACGGATTGCTGAACAGGTTTTTCTCTTTATTAAAACATCATAAACCTGCGTGCAGCTCTTAGCTCGTTTATAAGAAAATGAAACTACCCAGAACTCACCACGGGGAGTTGGCTGCACTTCGAGTTCCACCCACTCCCTACCATCCATCCCCATCCAATAAAGGGGTGTTTTTTGTACAATATTTACATCTAGTTTGAAGCAGTACCTTAATAAGGACTAAGATACTAAAATATCCAATCAACGTGAGCGTGAATTTAAGTTTACTTACGATATTTAGGCATTGTTTTGAGTTCCCTTTTGATCTTAAACGATGGTATAACTGATCTTGAGAGCAATGTTGCCCTTATAAAACTATCTCAATTTTCTTCCCCGCAAAATTTTATACAAGACTCTGTTACCAGTTTTACTATTCTTTCTACGCTTTGCGTATGGCAAGGAAATTTCATCAGGCCAAACTCCGGCAAAACATGAGTACCAATTAGTTGTTATAAGCTCTCATTTGACACATGGTTCATTTCTGGAGGAGGTGAAAGTTTGCACTGAGACCAGCCAGTCAGTTGAGTGTAATCTGAAGCAGCAAAATTGATGGCGGAGGTTGAAATGTACGCACTTGAGAAGTTGATGGTAAACTGTCACAATTTTCGTCATGTTTCTTAATTAAAGTGTCTTGTAAAGGTTCAGCTGTATAATCTGTTTTATTGGAATTAACATCAGGTTCATCAAGTTCAGGTTTCTTACAGATTTGTAATCGTTGATCTCTTCTTATCTTATTTGTATCTACACTGTCTAAGGTACAAATATATCTTAACCGTGTAATGAGCCAGAAAAATCTGTAAGATGAATAAATTTTTATTAATTTAAAATTATGCAAATAATAACTTATACAACAATGTATTCAATTCCAGAATCCAGATGTGCGAACAACCATTACGTTGGCGTACGCACCAACCCCTTCTCTGTATGTGCAAAATACATCGCGTCTAATTTACAAAACCCCACTTCTAGACGAAGTATGTAAGCGAAAGTTTTATTATAATTCGACACCGAGCTGGTAGCGTAGTGGTGACACGACCTGCTTAGGATTCGGGAGGTAATGGGTTCGATTCCCGTTACCTTCTACCTTGTATGAGGTTTTTTCAGGGGGTTTTCCTCATACACATGTAGCGGCATGGTTGCTGCGTATATGCAAAATATGTGCGGCTACTTAAGCGAATGCTGGGGTAGTATTTCCCCCCTCAGAATCCTAACTCCGTTCCTTCCGATCCTATCCTGAACACACCCATCCTTAATCCCACCATGCATATATACGTAATGTATGTATGTATGCTGGGAATCCATGATTGTGGCTGAGCAGCCCGCCCTTCCCCTGGCCATTTCCTTTTTTTCTATAATTCGACACTTCGCTTGCAGAATACTTCTCTGTAAGCATTCATCTGTAGTACCAATTGAACTTATCGTTCCAGTATTTCAATATTTCAAAGTGCACTTTTTTTACAATTTATAAACACAAATAGCTGAAATACCTGTCGATTCCTGTCATCGAAATCCTTTTAAAAATTAATCAAACGTAAAAGAGGGACTAGTAACCTGTACTAAAAGTGGGCTATTTGCTGAGTAACGCCGGCGGTAACCCCAGTCTTAATATCGAGCTCTTTAACTAGAAAACGGGCTTAAAACCACGTCTGGAGAGCTCAAATCTTTGCAATACCTCTGACACTCTAGATTAAAACCAGATCCAAGTCATTCTAAGTATTAACGGTTGACCGCTTTTGGCTATAAATATCTAGAACCCAGAACGTTACTTTTAGTCAGCTAAGGTATCCCTTGGCTATAAAAGATAATAAAAATCCAACTCCCTGTATAAATAATTCCAGAGAACAAATTCAAAATATTTATGGTTGACCGCTTTGGCTATAAATATCTAGAACCCAGAACGTTACTTTTAGTCAGCTAAAGCATCCATTGGCTATGAAAGATAACAAAAACTAAACCCTCTGTATAATCATATCCCGTCCTCATTAAGCACTACCTGTATAATTAAATCCAGAATTCCGAAAACACTCCCTTAGACAACTAAAAGTGAAAATTAATTCAAAATTGAACTAAACAAGGTTGGCTTTGTAATAAAACGAATACGTTTCAATAAGTAGATTATCTAATTTCCTATATAAAAAATCTGATTATATGTTTGTTTGTTAGTTTAGTTGTTTGACGTTTGGCTTAAAATATACACAATAATTACAATAATAGAAAAGTGTAGGTACATAAAACATAGATATCACGTAATGGTATTTAAATTCTTTAACAAACTTTGAACATGCAACTTTGACAAAAGCATCATCCAATGAATACAATGCCGTTTTATTGAGGACTTTTGAAACTTCTTGTTTGAAACGTTTATATATCAATATACACTTTATATATTGTGGAAAAGCGTTGTCGAATCTTAGACCCATTTGTAAATATGAGGTGTCATGTGCTCTATTGTTTGATGCGGCTAAAGTAAAGTTGTTTTTGAATCTCGTGTTATACGAGTGATGATCGGAATTTAAAGAGAATTGTGATTTACTTTTGAAAACAAAACACATACATTCCAGAATATAGTGAGCATAGATAGTTTTAATGCAGTGTTTTTCAAAAAACAACCTGCATGTGTCTCGTTTTCGTAATGAAAACATTGTACGAATGGTCTTTTTTTTGTATTTTAAATATGTCATTATTTCATTTGTTGTTTGCATTTCCCCACAAGATAACGCCGTACCTCACCTTTGCTTCGAACAGTGAGTAATACACTTGAAGTAACGTTTTTTGGTCACAAAAATTTTTACATCGTGACAGAGCAAAGATAAATTTGTTCAACATTAATTTTAAGTTTTCTATGTGATGCCGCCAATTATGATTTCGATCTAAAGTAGCCCCCAAGAAACTACATCATTCACTCGTTTCAATGTTTTTGGATTCAAACTTTAGGCCTCTAATACTAACTGTTGAGTTTTTACTATATATTAAAATGCTTGCTTTGTCTACGTTCATGAAAAGTCTATTTGCATTAAACCAGTTTACAAGCGTTTTCATTATGTTATTTAGATAATTTTCTAGTTCACCATTTCTATAAGCAACTGTTACGTTAGTGTCGTCTTCATAAATTAAGACGTTACATGGAGATGTAAAATTAATTGGTAGGGCATTAATAAATATTATAAATAGTATGAGACCAAGGATAGATCCTTGGGGTACCCCATATTCTACTAAACTTAACTCTGACGTTGCCTCTATCATTAATTTATTATTTATTAATGAAATTACAAGTTATTGTATAAGATCAAAAGCTTCTTTGTAAATTTTAATAGGTATATTATCACAGCCACATGCGTTTGTTTTATTTGGATTATTTACTATATTGTACAGTTCGTTTTTTGTTGCAGGTGACAAAAAGAACGAATTCTGTGGCGATGCAAAATCTCTTGTAGAATCATAGTTTTTAGGAATTATTTTTATATTTTCTCGTGCTAAAGATACGAAATATTCGTTAAATAGACTCGCAACTTCTTGAGGGTTGTCAATTACATTATTATCTACATTTAGCGATATGTTAGTAAGTTTATGGATCCGTCTATTTAAGTTATTAATAATAATCAATTGCCAAGTTGCTTCAGCTGTATTAATTGAATTCATAATATCGCCTTTCGAATGTATTTGCGTTTATAATAACCTTTTTAAAAACACTAGTGTGCAGTTTGCAATGTGCAATTATGTTTGACTGAGGGTTTTACCGGATTTTTAGGTAAAGTTCTCTTTTCGTTTTACTAGACTTACGAATCCCTTTAGTAACCCAGTTTTTTTTACTATTTGTAAAGTACTGCTTCCTAAGGAGAAAGCATTATGCGAATATTGGTCGAGGTATATTCAAAAAATGAGTTACAAACAAATCAACATGATTTTCAGAATACAATAAATCCCACTTTACCTTTTTAAGCTAATTCTTAAATGAAATTAAGTTGTTTTGATTAATTATGTACCTCCGTGCAAACAATCTTTTATTTTTAATGTTCGATTTAATAAATAACATTTGGGCGTGATGATCAGAAAAATCTATTGACACATTAAAAGTGTGGTACAGCGTATGTTGTAGATTCGTAACAATGCTGTCAATACAAGAGCTTGAAGTGTTTGATACCCTGGTAGGGGCTGTGATTGTTGTGTGTAAGCCGCAGGTACTAAATATATTACATAATTGTTTCAGCGGTGGAGAATCTTGAGCAAAGTTAACATTAAAATCTCCACGTAAGATTAAGTTTTTGTGATTACTTACTATGTCTAAAGCCTTTTTCATATTATCGAGGAAAATTTGTTTATCACGATCAGGCCTGTATAATGAAATTATTTATAACGAGTAATGGGTTAGTTTAACACCACACTCTTATTCCAGGCATTGTTTCAAATTGGATGCCCTTTTTATCAATTTTACAATTACGCCGTGCTTGTGTATTCGTGAAAAATGTATGACAATTACATAGTTAACATTGCCTATAGTTAACTGCAGTAGCTCTTCTTCCCTCAGTCATTGTTCATAAATGCATAATACGTCAAAAATACAAGAATCGTGAAGTAACAACAAAAGATTATCCGTTTTATTTCTTATGCTTTGAATGTTTAAATAGATAATTGAGAGAGAGCACTGATTTACATTTCCATTTCTAATAAACGATTTGACTGAAAAGACTGTTCATCAACCTCCTCGTAACGTTGATACGTGTAAATTGTGGTTTATCAATTTATGGTCTTAAGTTACGACTCATCCTGTATGTTGTTGGAAAATGGCAACATTGCTACTAAAAATCGTTTTAAATTTAAAATGTTTCAAACATGTGATTACTTTAAAATCTTTGGATTGGTGAAAATAATCAGGCTATTGTTCTTTTGGTTTTCTGGTACCTTCAGATAAGAAGGAAAACGCCATTTTGGCAAAAAGAAATTGAATGCGTAGTTAGAAGCACATGTAAAATTTGGAAAAGGTGTTCCTAAAAATTTGATTGAATTTTTCAAGTAAAATTTTAACTCAGCCTGTTGCTGGTTTTAATATTTTCCATATAAATAAATCCTGTTGGGATTTCGAATTTTAGTTCGGCTTTAATTTTTTTTTGTTTCTACTACAACTTAGCTTCATTCAAGAGGTTCTTTTTGGTCCTTTACACATTCACTCAAGATTAACATATTTCGTGCTTCCATAAGGAATAATTAAACCGTTTCTGACAGCACATTTGGATATCATTCGTCCGAGGTGTGAAATATTAGTTATGGGTCTTCGAGCCTGAATGGAAACAGTTTACGATTACTCCTTCTCATAGTATCTTCCGAATTAACGGAAGAAATAGACGTTACACCTACGACTAGTTTCTGATAAGTATTATTGTTACATGCATACAAAATTTACCTATGGTGAGTGACTTTTGATTGCTTTTCTATGTAACGAGGCTCTCGTTATCTGTACTTTACTGAAAGTCTTATAACCATTACGTTACTGTGCTTGCTACTTGTATTAGTGTGTTTCCGCAACTATCTTAATCCTGAAATTAATGCTTATGCTTTATTGTTAAACATTTTCTTAGTAATCGAGAGTAATAATATACATTTGTACCTGTAAAAGATAATTTGGGTTATTCCAAAGTTTCGCTTATACTTACCTTTAACTTTGCAATATAATTTGTAGTTTAGCTATCAATTTCTAGCTTTTCTTATGTACTAGCTTTATTCTGATAAATAACCGTAATTGTTCAACCGTTAGAACTACCTGTGTTTACTATACATGCAATCAGTTGTTGGCTGAATGCTACTGTTGAGTTTAAATATACAATGTATGTCAAAAATTATGTTAACTGCTGGGGTTTCAATTACTGTGTAAATCAAATTGAAGATTTATTTATTATGATTGGGGTTGTATAACGTTTGTTGTTGTTTTTTTCTGATTACAATTTTAATACTTGTTTAGTATAAAACTGTTTGAAGTAGGATTTACTAATTTGAATCTTTTGTTGGTAGCCCTATGCTTACCAATAAATGGGTTATTTTGTGTTGCGCTTTATTATTAATTCTTGTACTGCAATTGCCAATCCGGTAATAAACTTGGTCTTTCTAAATTTCCTAAATGCTTCATGCTTATTATTTTGTCTGTAATGCTCATAGTATTTTACTGAAGAATATTTTGTGCTTACATAAGTAAACAACAGGGTAGACATCTAGTGCTAATTTTCGCTTTATATTTGGTGTTTATTTGCGTCCGGTTGATTGGAAACTGATAAATTAGTCCAACGGAGAGCTCTTCGTGGAATATCGGTATACAAGAATTCAATTTCGGATAATTATAGATATATGTTTGGGTATTCTTTTCTTTTAGGGTCAACACTAGATGCCGAACCGTATTGTGTTTGAGTAGGTAAATTTTTAAGTAAATTTCATAGTTGGTTTTCAGTTGTGGTGGAAAGGTAAGTTGATTACTGCTGGTTTATTTCGTAGATATACTGTCTGTGATTATATTTTTGTGTTAGATATTTACGAAAATTTAATTATTATTATAACATTTATATTATTTTACGTTGGGGTATATTAAATAAGTGGTGTTAAACGATTGTAAGTTCTTTCATTAATCCTGTGATCTACGATCAACTTCCTAGCCAGTCCTTTGTCAGTGTGGACTTAGTTCACCATTTTCTTTTAGTTGTCTCTTTTGTCCTATGTGGCCGTAGCCCTTTTCTTGATAGAGGGGCGATAAAAAATTAAATCAAGTGGTGCCCTTTTTAAAATTTATGTATCTCTTTTCTCCTGCCAAAACGCCCATGCATCCAAGTGCTTAACAGACCGACTGAGCTTCCGGCTAATTCCTTATTCCTTGTTACAGCACCTTAGCCACAATTTCTACCAATATCCTTTTGTGCACGTAACAACGTTCACTGTCATCAACGTCGCTACTGAGTATATCATGCATAATTTCTGCACTTCCAATTCATTACGCTCTTTATTGTCAACACTTACAGTGTCTGTGTCTGTGCCTGTGTCTGTCTCTGTGTCTGTGTCTGTCTCTGTGTCTGTGTCTGTGTCGGTGTCTGTGTATGTGTCTGTGCCTGTATATGTATCTGTGTCTATGTCTGTGTCTGTGTCTATGTATGTGTCTGTGTCTGTGTCTGTGTCTATGTCTGTGTCTGTGCCTGTGTCTGTCTCTGTGTCTGTGACTGTCTCTGTGTCTGTGTCTGTATCAGGTGTCTGTGTCTGTGTCTATGTCTGTGTCTG
>JARFJB010001893.1:2737500-2750000 GCA_036346205.1 Vesta saturnalis | reverse complement strand
ACAGACACAGACACAGACACAGACACAGACATAGACACAGACACAGACACAGACAGACACAGACACAGACAGACACAGACACAGACACAGACACAGACACAGACAGACACAGACACACAGACACAGACACAGACATAGACACAGACATAGACACAGACACAGACACAGACACAGACACAGACACAGACACAGACAGACAGACAGACACAGACAGACACAGACAGACACAGACACAGACACAGACACAGACACAGACACAGACACACAGACACAGACAGACACAGACACAGACACAGACACAGACACAGACACAGACACAGACACAGACAGACACAGACACATAAACAGACACAGACACACACACAGACACAGACACAGACACAGACACAGACACAGATAGACAGACACAGACACAGACACAGACACAGACACAGGCAGACACAGACACAGACACAGACAGACACAAACAGACAGACATAGACACAGACAGACACAGACACAGACACAGACACAGACAGACTCAGACACAGACACAGACACAGACACAGGCACAGACACAGACACAAACACAGACACAGACACAGACAGACACAGACACAGACACAGACATAGACAATTACACAGACACAGACACAGATACAGACACAGACAGACAATGACACAAGCAGACACAGACACAGACACAGACACAGACACAGACACAGACACAGACATAGACACAGACACAGACACAGACACAGACAGACACAGACAGACACAGACACAGACACACAGACAGACAGACATAGACACAGACAGACACAGACACAGACACAGACACAGACACAGACACAGACACAGACATAGACACAGACACAGACACAGACACAGACAGACACAGACACAGACACAGACACAGACATACACAGACAGACACAGACAGACAGACAGACACAGACACAGACACAGACACAGACACACAGACACAGACACAGACACAGACAGACACAGACACACAGACACAGATACAGACACAGACACAGACACAGACACACAGACACAGACACAGACACAGACACAGATACAGACACAGACATACACAGATACAGACAGACACAGACACAGACACACACAGACACAGACACAGACAGACACAGACACAGACACAGACACAGACAGACACAGACAGACACAGACAGACACAGACACAGACACAGACACAGACAGACACAGACACAGACACAGACACAGACACAGACAGACACAGACACAGACACAGACACAGACACACAGACACAGACACAGACACAGACACAGACACAGACAGACATACAGACACACAGACACAGACACAGACACAGACACAGACACAGACACAGACACAGACACAGACACAGACAGACACAGACACAGACACAGACACAGACACAGACACAGACACAGACACAGACACAGACACAGACACAGATACAGACACAGACACAGACACAGACACAGACACAGACAGACACAGACACAGATACAGACACAGACATACACAGATACAGACACAGACACAGACACAGACAGACACAGACACAGACACAGACACAGACACAGACACAGACACAGACACAGACACAGACATAGACACAGACACAGACAGACACAGACAGACACATAACAGACACAGACACAGACATAGACACAGACACAGACAGACACAGACACAGACACAGACACAGACACAGACACAGAAATAGACAGACACAGACACAGACACAGACACAGACAGACACAGACACAGACACAGACACAGACACAGACACAGACACAGACACAGAAACAAGACACAGACACAGACACAGACAGAGACACAGACACAGACAGACACAGACAGACAGACAGACACAGACACAGACAGACACAGACAGACAGACACAGACAGAGACACAGACACAGACAGACACAGACACAGACACAGACACAGACAGACACAGACACAGACACAGACACACATAGCACACAGACACAGACACAGACACAGACACAGACACAGACACAGACACAGACACAGACTCAGACACAGACACAGACACAGACACAGACACAGACACAGACACAGACACAGACACAGACAGACACAGACACCGACACAGACACAGACACAGACAGACACAGACACAGACAGACACAGACAGACACAGACACAGACACAGACACAGACAGACACAGACACAGACACAGACACAGACACAGACACAGACAGACACAGACACAGACAGACACAGACACAGACACAGACAGAGACAGAGACAGACAGAGACAGACACAGACACAGACATACACAGACACAGACACAGACACAGACAGACGCAGACGCAGACGCAGACACAGACACAGACACAGACACAGACATAGACACAGACACAGACACAGACACAGACACAGACAGACAGACAGACACAGACACAGACACAGACACAGACAGACATAGACACAGACACAGACACAGACAGACACAGACACAGACACAGACAGACACAGACATAACACAGACACAGACACAGACACAGACACAGACACAGATACAGACAGACACAGACAGACACAGACACAGACACAGACACAGACACAGACACAGACACAGACACAGACACAGACAGACACAGACACAGACACAGACACAGACACAGACAGACAGACAGACAGACACAGACACAGACAGACACAGACAGACACAGACAGACACAGACACAGAGACAGACACAGACAGACACAGACACAGACACAGACACAGACACAGACAGACACAGACACAGACAGACATAGATACACACAGACACAGACACAGACACAGACACAGACACAGACACAGACACAGACACAGACACAGACACAGACAGAGACACAGACACAGACATAGACACACAGACACAGACACAGACAGACACAGACAGACAGACACAGACACAGACACAGACACAGACACAGACATAGACACAGACACAGACACAGACACAGACACAGACACAGACACAGACACAGACACAGACACAGACAGACACAGACACAGACACAGACACAGACACAGACACAGACATACAGACACAGACACAGACATAGACACAGACAAGACACAGACACAGACACAGACACAGACACAGACACAGACACACACAGACATAGACACAGACACAGACACAGACACAGACACACATAGACACAGACACAGACACAGACACAGACACAGACACAGACAGACACAGACACAGACACAGACACAGACATAGACACAGATACAGACACAGACACAGACACAGACAGACACAGACACAGATACAGACACAAACACAGACTGACAGACACAGACACAGACACAGACACAGACACAGACACAGACACAGACAGACACAGACACAGACACAGACAGACACAGATACAGATACAGACACAGACACAGATACAGACACAGACATATACACAGATACAGACACAGACACAGACACAGACAGACACAGACACAGACACAGACACAGACACAGACACAGACAGAGACACAGACACAGACAGACACAGACACAGACACAGACACAGACACAGACACAGACAGACACAGACACAGACACAGACACACACAGACACAGACACAGACACAGACACAGACAGACACAGACATACACAGACACGACAGACACAGACACAGACACAGACACAGACACAGACACAGACACAGACATAGACACAGACACACACAGACACATACAGACACAGACACAGACAGACACAGACACAGACACAGACACAGACACAGACACAGACACAGACACACAGACACAGACACAGACACAGACACAGACATAGACACAGACACAGACATAGACACAGACACAGACACAGACACAGACACAGACACAGACATAGACACAGACAGATACAGACACAGACACAGATAGACAGACACAGACACAGACACAGACACAGACAGACATAGACACAGACACAGACACAGACACAGACACAGACACAGACACAGACACAGATAGACACAGACACAGACACAGACACAGACACAGACAGACACAGACACAGACACAGACACAGACACAGACACAGACACAGACACAGACACAGACACAGACACAGACACAGACACAGACATAGACACAGATACAGACACAGACACAGACTGACAGACACAGACACAGACACAGACACAGACACAGACACAGACACAGACACAGACATAGACACAGACACAGACACAGACAGACACAGACACAGACACAGACACAGACACAGACACAGACACAGACACAGACACAGACATAGACATAGACAGACACAGACACAGACAGACACAGACACAGACAGAGACAGACAGACACAGACACAGACACAGACACAGACACAGACACAGACATAGACACAGACACAGACACATACAGACACACAGACACAGACACAGACACAGACACAGACACAGATAGACACAGACATAGACACAGACACAGACACGGACACAGACAGATACAGACACAGACACAGACACAGACACAGACACAGACACAGACAGACACAGATACAGACACAGACACAGACACAGACACAGACACAGACAGACAGATACAGACACAGACACAGACACAGATACAGACAGACACAGACACAGACACAGACAGACACAGACACAGACACACAGACAGACACAGACACAGACACAGACACAGACACAGACACAGACATACAGACACAGACACAGACACAGACACAGACACAGACACAGACACAGACACAGACAGACACAGACACAGACACAGACACAGACACAGACAGACACAGACACAGACACAGAGACACAGACATAGACACAGACACAGACACAGACACAGACACAGACACAGACACAGACACAGATACAGACAGACACAGACACAGACAGACACACAGACACAGACACAGACACAGACACAGACACAGACAGACAGACACAGACAGACACAGACACAGACACAGACAGACACAGACACAGACACAGACACAGACAGACACACACAGACACAGACAGATACAGACAGACACAGACACAGACACAGACACAGACACTGACACTGACACAGACACAGACACATACACAGACACAGACACAGACACAGACACAGACACAGACACAGACACAGACACAGACACAGACACAGACAGACACAGACACAGACACAGAGACACAGACACAGACAGACACAGACACAGACACAGACATAGACAGACAGACACAGACACAGACACAGACACAGACACAGACACAGACAGACACAGACACAGACACAGACAGACACAGACACAGACACAGACACAGACACAGACACAGACACAGACACAGACACAGACATAGACAGACACAGACACAGACACAGATACAGACACAGACACAGACACAGACAGACACAGACAGACACAGACACAGATACAGACACAGACACATACACAGATACAGACACAGACAGACACAGACACAGACACAGACAGACACAGACACAGACACAGACAGACACAGACACAGACACAGACACAGACACAGACACAGACAGACACAGACAGACACAGACACAGACACAGACACAGACACAGACAGACACACAGACACAGACACAGACACAGACACAGACACAGACACAGACACAGACACAGACACAGACAGACACAGACACAGACACAGACACAGACACAGACACAGACACAGACACAGACACAGACACAGACACAGACATAACAGACACAGACACAGACACAGACAGAGACACACAGACACAGACAGACACAGACACAGACACAGACACAGACATAGACACAGACACAGACACAGACACAGACAGACACAGACACAGACACAGACAGACAGACACAGACACAGACACAACACAGACACAGACACAGACAGACACAGACATAGACACATACACAGACACAGACACAGACACAGACACAGACACAGACACAGACACAGACACAGACACAGACAGACATAGACACAGACACAGACACAGACACAGACACAGACACAGACACAGACACAGACAGACACAGACACAGACACAGACAGACACAGACACAGACACAGACACAGACACAGACAGACAGACACAGACACAGACACAGACACAGACACAGACAGACACAGACAGACAGACACAGACACAGACAGACACAGACATAGACAGACACAGACAGACACAGACACAGACACAGACACAGACACAGACACAGACACAGACAGACACAGACACAGACAGACACAGACACAGACATACAGACACAGACACAGACACAGACACAGACACAGACACAGACACAGACACAGACACAGACACAGACAGACAGACAGACACAGACACAGACAGACAGACATATACAGACACAGACAGACAGACACAGACACAGACACAGACAGACACAGACACAGACACAGTCACAGACAGACACAGACACAGACAGACACAGACACAGACAGACATATACAGATAGACACAGACAGACACAGACACAGACACAGACACAGACACAGACACAGACACAGACACAGACACAGACACAGACACAGACACACAGACAGACACAGACACAGACACAGACAGACACAGACACAGACACAGACACAGACACAGACAGACACAGACACAGACACAGACACAGACAGACACAGACAGACACAGACACAGACACAGACACAGACACAGACATAGATACAGACAGACACAGACAGACACAGACACAGACAGACACAGACACAGACATACAGACACAGACAGACACAGAGACAGACACAGACAGACACAGACACAGACACAGACACAGACACAGACACAGACACAGACACAGACACAGACACAGACACAGACACAGACAGACATAGACACAGACACAGACACAGACACAGACATAGACACAGACACAGACACAGACACAGACACAGACAGACACAGACAGACAGACACAGACACAGACACAGACACAGACACAGACAGACACAGACACAGACAGACACAGACACAGACACAGACACAGACACAGACACAGACACAGACACAGACACAGACACAGACACACAGACAGACACAGACACACAGACACAGACACAGAGACAGACACAGACACAGACACAACAGATACAGACACAGACAGACACAGACAGACACAGACACAGATACAGACATAAACACAGACACAGACACAGACACAGACACAGACACAGACACAGACACAGACAGACACAGACACAGACACAGATACAGACACAGACACAGACACAGACACAGACATACACAGATACAGACAGACACAGACAGACACAGACACAGACACAGACACAGACACAGACACAGACACAGACAGACACAGACACAGACACAGAGACAGACACAGACACAGACAGACAGACACAGACACAGACACAGACACAGACACAGACATACACAGACACAGACACAGACACAGACACAGACACAGACACAGACAGACACAGACAGACACAGACACGACACAGACACAGACACAGACACAGACACAGACAGACACAGACACAGACACAGACAGACACAGACATACACAGACACAGAGACAGACAGACACAGACACAGACACAGACAGACAGACACAGACACAGACACAGACACAGACACAGACACAGACACAGACAGACACAGACACAGACACAGACACAGACACAGACAGACACAGACACAGACACAGACACAGATAGACAGACACAGACAGACACAGACAGACACAGACACAGACAGACACAGACACAGACACAGACACAGACACAGACACAGACACAGACACAGACACAGACACAGACAGACACAGACACAGACACAGACACAGACACAGACAGACAGACACAGACACACAGACACAGACAACAGACACAGACACAGACAGACACAGACACAGACACAGAGATACAGACAGACACAGACTGACAGACACAGACACAGACACAGACACAGACACAGACACAGACATACACAGACACAGACACAGACACAGACACAGACATAGACAGACACAGACACACACACAGACACAGACACAGACACAGACACAGACACAGACACAGACACAGACACAGACACAGACACAGACACAGACACAGACACAGACACAGACAGACACAGACACAGACACAGACACAAACACAGACACAGACACAGACACAGACAGACACAGACACAGATAGACACAGACACAGACACAGACACAGACACAGACAGACACAGATAGACAGACACAGTCACTGACAGACACAGACACAGACACAGACACAGACACAGACACAGACACAGACACAGACATAGACACAGACACAGACACAGATACAGACACAGACATACACAGATACAGACACAGATACAGACAGACACAGACACAGACACAGACACAGACACAGACACAGACATAGACACAGACACAGACACAGACACAGACACAGACACAGACAGACAGACACAGACACAGACAGAGACACAGACACAGACACAGACACAGACACAGACAGACAGACACAGACACAGACACAGACAGACAGACATGACAGATACAGATATAGACACAGACACAGACACAGACACAGACACAACTACACACACACACACACACATAAATACACACACACACACACACACATAACACACACACACACACACAAAACACAATACAAAACACACACAACACACACAACACACATAACACACCATGCACACGCACGCACGTACGCACGACAGACGGATGCGACACAGCTCGCTCACTGCTCGCTCGCTCGCTCGCTCACTCACACCACTCACTCACCACCACTCACTCACCACCACCACCACCACCACCCACACCAACTCACTCACTCACCACTCACCACCACTCACCACCACCACCACTCACCACCACCACCACTCACTCACCACCACTCACCACCACCACCACTCACTCACCACCACCACCACCACCACTCACCACCACCACCACCACCACTCACTCACCACCACTCACTCACTCACCACCACCACTCACTCACCACCACCACCACCACCACCACTCATCCACCCACCCACCCACCCACCACTCACCACCACTCACCACCACCACCACCACCACCACTCTCACTCACTCACTCACCTCCACCACTCACCCACTCACCACTCACCACTAACGCACACCACCACTCACTCACTCACCACCACCACCACCACTCACTCACCACCACCACACACTCACTCACCCACACTCACTCACTCACCACCCACCACCACCACTCAGTCACCACCACTCATCACTGCTCACTCACTGCTCACTCTCACTGCTCACCACCACCACTCACCACCACCACCACCACCACCACCACCTCACTCACCACCACCACCACTCACCCACCACCACCACTCACTAACGCACTCACCACTCACCACCACCACCACCACTCACCACCACCACCACCACCACCACACACTCACTCACTCACCACCACCACCACTCACCCACCACCACTCACTCAGTCACCACCACTCACTGCTCACTGCTCACTGCTCACTCGCTCACCACCACTCACCACCACCACCACCACCACCACCACTCACCACCACTCACCACCACCACCACCACCACCCTCACCACTCACCACCACTCACCACCACCACCACCACCACCACCTCACTCACCACCACCACCACCACCACTCACCACCACCACTCACTCACCACCACTCACCACCACCACCACCACCACTCACCACCACTCACCACCACCACTCACCACCACTCACCACCACCACCACCACCACCACTCACTCACCACCACCACTCACTCACCACCACTCACCACCACCACCACCACCACCACCACTCACCACCACCACTCACTCACCACTCACCACCACTCACCACTCACCACCACCACCACCACCACTCACTCACCAATCACCAATCACCACCACTCACCACCACCACCACCTCACCACCACCACTCACCACTCACTCACCACTCACTCACTCACTCACCACCACTCACCACCTCACCACCACCACCACACTCACCACTCCACCACTCACTCACTCACCCACCCACCCACCCCCCCACCCACCCACCCACCCACCCACCCACCCACCCTGTAAAGAATATTAACAATTCCTTATGTTCTATTTCAATTCTTATAAAATGGTAGCTATTTCACTTGTGGTCGGTTTAGCCTTAATTTGGATTGACAGACACAGACACAGACACAGACACAGACACAGACAGACACAGACACAGACACAGACACAGACAGACACAGACAGACACAGACACAGACACAGACAGACAGACACAGACAGACACAGACAGACAGACAGACAGACATACACAGACACAGACACAGACAGACAGACACAGACAGACACAGACACAGACACAGACACACAGACAGACACAGACACAGACACAGACACAGACATACACAGACACACAGACACAGACACAGACACAGACACACACACAGACAGACACAGACACAGACACAGACACAGACACAGAAACACAGACAGACATACACAGACAGACACAGACACAGACACAGACACACACAGACACAGACACAGACACAGACACAGACACAGACAGACAGACAGACACAGACAGACACAGACACAGACACAGACAGAGACACAGACACACACAGACACAGACAGACACAGACACAGACACAGACACAGACACAGACACACATAGACACACACAGGCACACACACAGACACACACACACAGTCACAGATACAGACACAGACACAGACACAGACACAGACACAGACACAGACACACAGACACAGACAGACACAGACACAGACACAGGCACAGACATAGACACAGACACAGACACAGACACAGACACATACACAGACACAGACAGACACAGACACACACAGACACAGACACACACACACAGACACAGACACAGACACAGACACAGACACAGACACAGCAGACACAGACACAGACACAGACACAGACACAGACACAGACACAGACACACACACAGACACAGACACAGACACAGACACAGACAGACACAGACACAGACAGACACAGACACAGACACAGAGACACAGACAGACACAGACACAGACAGACACAGACACAGACACAGACACAGACACAGACACAGACACAGACACAGACACAGACACAGACACAGACACAGACACAGACAGACACAGACACAGACACAGACACAGAGACAGACACAGACACAGACACAGACACAGACAGACACAGACACAGACACAGACAGACACAGACACAGACATAGACAGACACAGACACAGACACAGACACAGACACAGACACAGACAGACACAGACACAGACACAGACACATACAGACAGACACGACACAGACACAGACAGACACAGACACAGACACAGACAGACACAGACACAGACACAGACAGACACAGACACAGACAGACAGACACAGACACAGACACAGACACAGACACAGACACAGACACAGACAGACACAGACAGACACAGACAGACACAGAGACAGACACAGACAGACACAGACACAGAGACAGACACAGACACGACATACAGACACAGACACAGACACACAGACACAGACACAGACACAGACACAGACACAGACACAGACAATACACAGACACAGACACAGACACAGACAGACACAGACAGACACAGACACACACATACAGACGACAGACACACACACACAGACAAGACAGACACAGACACAGACACAGACACAGACACAGACACAGACACAGACAGACATAATACACAGACACAGATACAGACACAGACACAGACACAGACACAGACACAGACAGACACAGACATAGACAAATACAGACAGACATAGCAGACAGACACAGACACAGACATACAGACACAGACACAGACACAGACACAGATACAGACACAGACACAATACAGACACAGACACAGACACAGAGATATACATACACAGACAGACAGACACAGACACATAGACACAGACACAGACACAGACAGAGACAGACACAGACAGACACAGACACAGACACAGACACAGACAGACACAGACAGACACACAGACAGACAGACAGACATTAACACACACACAGACACAGACACAGAAAACAGACACAGACAGACAGACACACACACAGACACAGACAGACAGAGACAGACACAGACACAGACACAGACACAGCATAGACACAGACAGAGACACAGACAGACACAGACACAGACACACACACAGACACAGACACAGACACAGACACAGACACAGACAGATAGACATACACAGACAGACAGACACAGACACAAACAGACAGACACAGACACACAGACAGACACAGACAACAGAGATAGACAGACACACAGACAGACACAGACAGAGACACAGAGACAGACACAGACAGACACAGAGACACAGACAACAGCAGACACAGACACAGACACAGACAAGACACAGACATACACAGACAGACAGACATAGACAGACACAGAACA
>JARFJB010001893.1:2600000-2735000 GCA_036346205.1 Vesta saturnalis | reverse complement strand
AGACACAGACACAGATACAGACACAGACACAGACACAGACACAGACACAGACACAGACACAGACACAGACACAGACACAGACACAGACACAGACAGACAGACACAGACACAGACAGACACAGACACAGACACAGACACAGACACAGACACACAGACACAGACACAGACACAGACACAGACACAGACATAGACACAGACATAGACACAGACACAGACAGACAGACACACAGACACAGACACAGACACAGACACAG
Source organism: Vesta saturnalis (assembly GCA_036346205.1). Taxonomy (NCBI): domain Eukaryota; kingdom Metazoa; phylum Arthropoda; class Insecta; order Coleoptera; family Lampyridae; genus Vesta; species Vesta saturnalis. Next base: position 2,734,746 of record JARFJB010001893.1, on the reverse strand, counting down.
ACACAGACACAGACACAGACACAGACACAGACACAGACACAGACACAGACACAGACACAGACACAGACACAGACACAGACAGACACAGATGACAGACAGACACAGACACAGACATAGACATAGACACAGACACACACAGACAGAGACAGACACAGACACAGACAGACACAGATACAGACACAGACACAGACACAGACAGACAGACACAGACACAGACACAGACACAGACACAGATACAGACACAGACACAGACACACACAGACACAGACATATACAGACACAGACACACAGACAGACACAGATACAGATACAGACACAGACACAGACAGACACAGACACACAGACACAGACAGACACAGACACAGACACAGACACAGACACAGACACAGACACAGACACAGACACAGACACAGACACAGAGACAGACACAGACACAGACAGACAGACACAGACACAGACAGACACAGACACAGACACAGACACAGACACAGACACAGACACATACAGACACAGACACAGACACAGACACAGACACAGACAGACACAGACACAGACACAGACAGACACAGACATAGACAGACAGACACAGAGACAGACACAGACATAGACAGACAGACACAGACAGACACATACAGACACAGACACAGACACAGACACAGACACAGACACAGACACAGACACAGATACAGACACAGACACAGACACAGACACAGACACAGACACAGACACAGACACAGACACAGACACAGACAGACACAGACAGACAGACAGACACAGACACAGACACAGATACAGACAGACACAGACACAGACACAGACACAGACACAGACACAGACACAGACAGACACAGACACAGACACAGACACAGACATAGACACAGACACAGACACAGACACAGACACAGACAGACAGACACAGACAGACAACACACAGACAGACACAGACACACACACAGACAGACACAGACACAGACACAGACACAGACACAGACACAGACAGACAGACACAGACAGACACAGACACAGACACAGACAGACACAGACACAGACACAGACACAGACACAGACACAGACACAGACACAGACACAGACACAGACACAGACACAGACATAGACACAGACATAGAGACAGACAGACACAGAGACACAGACACAGACACAGACACAGACACAGACATAGACACAGACACAGACACAGACAGACACAGACACAGACAGACACAGACACAGACACAGACACAGACACAGACAGACACAGACACACAGACACAGACACAGACATAGACACAGACATAGACACAGACACAGACACAGACACAGACACAGACACAGACACAGACAGACAGACAGACACAGACAGACACAGACAGACACAGACACAGACACAGACACAGACACAGACACAGACACACAGACACAGACAGACACAGACACAGACACAGACACAGACACAGACACAGACACAGACACAGACAGACACAGACACAGACAGACACAGACACAGACACAGACACAGACACAGACACAGACACAGACACAGATAGACAGACACAGACACAGACACAGACACAGACACAGGCAGACACAGACACAGACACAGACAGACACAAACAGACAGACATAGACACAGACAGACACAGACACAGACACAGACACAGACAGACACAGACACAGACGCAGACACAGACACAGACACAGACACAGACACAGACACAGACACAGACACAGACAGACACAGACACAGACACAGACATAGACACAGACACAGACACAGACACAGACACAGACAGACACAGACACAGACACAGACACAGACACAGGCACAGACACAGACACAGACACAGACACAGACACAGACACAGACACAGACACAGACAGACACAGACAGACACAGACACAGACACACAGACAGACAGACATAGACACAGACAGACACAGACACAGACACAGACACAGACACAGACACAGACACAGACATAGACACAGACACAGACACAGACACAGACAGACACAGACACAGACACAGACACAGACATACACAGACAGACACAGACAGACAGACAGACACAGACACAGACACAGACACAGACACACAGACACAGACACAGACACAGACAGACACAGACACACAGACACAGATACAGACACAGACACAGACACAGACACACAGACACAGACACAGACACAGACACAGATACAGACACAGACATACACAGATACAGACAGACACAGACACAGACACACACAGACACAGACACAGACAGACACAGACACAGACACAGACACAGACAGACACAGACAGACACAGACAGACACAGACACAGACACAGACACAGACAGACACAGACACAGACACAGACACAGACACAGACAGACACAGACACAGACACAGACACAGACACACAGACACAGACACAGACACAGACACAGACACAGACAGACATACAGACACACAGACACAGACACAGACACAGACACAGACACAGACACAGACACAGACACAGACACAGACAGACACAGACACAGACACAGACACAGACACAGACACAGACACAGACACAGACACAGACACAGACACAGACACAGACACAGACACAGACACAGACACAGACACAGACAGACACAGACACAGATACAGACACAGACATACACAGATACAGACACAGACACAGACACAGACAGACACAGACACAGACACAGACACAGACACAGACACAGACACAGACACAGACACAGACATAGACACAGACACAGACAGACACAGACAGACACATAACAGACACAGACACAGACATAGACACAGACACAGACAGACACAGACACAGACACAGACACAGACACAGACACAGAAATAGACAGACACAGACACAGACACAGACACAGACAGACACAGACACAGACACAGACACAGACACAGACACAGACACAGACACAGAAACAAGACACAGACACAGACACAGACAGAGACACAGACACAGACAGACACAGACAGACAGACAGACACAGACACAGACAGACACAGACAGACAGACACAGACAGAGACACAGACACAGACAGACACAGACACAGACACAGACACAGACAGACACAGACACAGACACAGACACACATAGCACACAGACACAGACACAGACACAGACACAGACACAGACATACAGACACAGACACAGACACAGACACAGACACAGACACAGACACAGACACAGACACAGACACAGACACAGACACAGACAGACACAGACACAGACACAGACACAGACACAGACAGACACAGACACAGACAGACACAGACAGACACAGACACAGACACAGACACAGACAGACACAGACACAGACACAGACACAGACACAGACACAGACAGACACAGACACAGACAGACACAGACACAGACACAGACAGACACAGACACAAACAGACACAGACACAGACACAGACATACACAGACACAGACACAGACACAGACAGACACAGACACAGACACAGACACAGACACAGACACAGACACAGACACAGACACAGACACAGACACAGACACAGACACAGACAGACAGACAGACACAGACACAGACACAGACACAGACAGACATAGACACAGACACAGACACAGACAGACACAGACACAGACACAGACAGACACAGACATAACACAGACACAGACACAGACACAGACACAGACACAGATACAGACAGACACAGACAGACACAGACACAGACACAGACACAGACACAGACACAGACACAGACACAGACACAGACAGACACAGACACAGACACAGACACAGACACAGACAGACAGACAGACAGACACAGACACAGACAGACACAGACAGACACAGACAGACACAGACACAGAGACAGACACAGACAGACACAGACACAGACACAGACACAGACACAGACAGACACAGACACAGACAGACATAGATACACACAGACACAGACACAGACACAGACACAGACACAGACACAGACACAGACACAGACACAGACACAGACAGAGACACAGACACAGACATAGACACACAGACACAGACACAGACAGACACAGACAGACAGACACAGACACAGACACAGACACAGACACAGACATAGACACAGACACAGACACAGACACAGACACAGACACAGACACAGACACAGACACAGACACAGACAGACACAGACACAGACACAGACACAGACACAGACACAGACATACAGACACAGACACAGACATAGACACAGACAAGACACAGACACAGACACAGACACAGACACAGACACAGACACACACAGACATAGACACAGACACAGACACAGACACAGACACACATAGACACAGACACAGACACAGACACAGACACAGACACAGACAGACACAGACACAGACACAGACACAGACATAGACACAGATACAGACACAGACACAGACACAGACAGACACAGACACAGATACAGACACAAACACAGACTGACAGACACAGACACAGACACAGACACAGACACAGACACAGACACAGACAGACACAGACACAGACACAGACAGACACAGATACAGATACAGACACAGACACAGATACAGACACAGACATATACACAGATACAGACACAGACACAGACACAGACAGACACAGACACAGACACAGACACAGACACAGACACAGACAGAGACACAGACACAGACAGACACAGACACAGACACAGACACAGACACAGACACAGACAGACACAGACACAGACACAGACACACACAGACACAGACACAGACACAGACACAGACAGACACAGACATACACAGACACGACAGACACAGACACAGACACAGACACAGACACAGACACAGACACAGACATAGACACAGACACACACAGACACATACAGACACAGACACAGACAGACACAGACACAGACACAGACACAGACACAGACACAGACACAGACACACAGACACAGACACAGACACAGACACAGACATAGACACAGACACAGACATAGACACAGACACAGACACAGACACAGACACAGACACAGACATAGACACAGACAGATACAGACACAGACACAGATAGACAGACACAGACACAGACACAGACACAGACAGACATAGACACAGACACAGACACAGACACAGACACAGACACAGACACAGACACAGATAGACACAGACACAGACACAGACACAGACACAGACAGACACAGACACAGACACAGACACAGACACAGACACAGACACAGACACAGACACAGACACAGACACAGACACAGACACAGACATAGACACAGATACAGACACAGACACAGACTGACAGACACAGACACAGACACAGACACAGACACAGACACAGACACAGACACAGACATAGACACAGACACAGACACAGACAGACACAGACACAGACACAGACACAGACACAGACACAGACACAGACACAGACACAGACATAGACATAGACAGACACAGACACAGACAGACACAGACACAGACAGAGACAGACAGACACAGACACAGACACAGACACAGACACAGACACAGACATAGACACAGACACAGACACATACAGACACACAGACACAGACACAGACACAGACACAGACACAGATAGACACAGACATAGACACAGACACAGACACGGACACAGACAGATACAGACACAGACACAGACACAGACACAGACACAGACACAGACAGACACAGATACAGACACAGACACAGACACAGACACAGACACAGACAGACAGATACAGACACAGACACAGACACAGATACAGACAGACACAGACACAGACACAGACAGACACAGACACAGACACACAGACAGACACAGACACAGACACAGACACAGACACAGACACAGACATACAGACACAGACACAGACACAGACACAGACACAGACACAGACACAGACACAGACAGACACAGACACAGACACAGACACAGACACAGACAGACACAGACACAGACACAGAGACACAGACATAGACACAGACACAGACACAGACACAGACACAGACACAGACACAGACACAGATACAGACAGACACAGACACAGACAGACACACAGACACAGACACAGACACAGACACAGACACAGACAGACAGACACAGACAGACACAGACACAGACACAGACAGACACAGACACAGACACAGACACACACAGACATACACAGAGAGAGACAGATACAGACAGACACAGACACGGACACAGACACAGACACAGACACAGACACAGACACAGACACAGACACAGACACAGACACAGACACAGACACAGACACAGACACAGACACAGACATACACAGACACAGACAGACACAGACACAGACACAGAGACACAGACACAGACAGACACAGACACAGACACAGACATAGACAGACAGACACAGACACAGACACAGACACAGACACAGACACAGACAGACACAGACACAGACACAGACAGACACAGACACAGACACAGACACAGACACAGACACAGACACAGACACAGACACAGACATAGACAGACACAGACACAGACACAGATACAGACACAGACACAGACACAGACAGACACAGACAGACACAGACACAGATACAGACACAGACACATACACAGATACAGACACAGACAGACACAGACACAGACACAGACAGACACAGACACAGACACAGACAGACACAGACACAGACACAGACACAGACACAGACACAGACAGACACAGACAGACACAGACACAGACACAGACACAGACACAGACAGACACACAGACACAGACACAGACACAGACACAGACACAGACACAGACACAGACACAGACACAGACAGACACAGACACAGACACAGACACAGACACAGACACAGACACAGACACAGACACAGACACAGACACAGACATAACAGACACAGACACAGACACAGACAGAGACACACAGACACAGACAGACACAGACACAGACACAGACACAGACATAGACACAGACACAGACACAGACACAGACAGACACAGACACAGACACAGACAGACAGACACAGACACAGACACAACACAGACACAGACACAGACAGACACAGACATAGACACATACACAGACACAGACACAGACACAGACACAGACACAGACACAGACACAGACACAGACACAGACAGACATAGACACAGACACAGACACAGACACAGACACAGACACAGACACAGACACAGACAGACACAGACACAGACACAGACAGACACAGACACAGACACAGACACAGACACAGACAGACAGACACAGACACAGACACAGACACAGACACAGACAGACACAGACAGACAGACACAGACACAGACAGACACAGACATAGACAGACACAGACAGACACAGACACAGACACAGACACAGACACAGACACAGACACAGACAGACACAGACACAGACAGACACAGACACAGACATACAGACACAGACACAGACACAGACACAGACACAGACACAGACACAGACACAGACACAGACACAGACAGACAGACAGACACAGACACAGACAGACAGACATATACAGACACAGACAGACAGACACAGACACAGACACAGACAGACACAGACACAGACACAGTCACAGACAGACACAGACACAGACAGACACAGACACAGACAGACATATACAGATAGACACAGACAGACACAGACACAGACACAGACACAGACACAGACACAGACACAGACACAGACACAGACACAGACACAGACACACAGACAGACACAGACACAGACACAGACAGACACAGACACAGACACAGACACAGACACAGACAGACACAGACACAGACACAGACACAGACAGACACAGACAGACACAGACACAGACACAGACACAGACACAGACATAGATACAGACAGACACAGACAGACACAGACACAGACAGACACAGACACAGACATACAGACACAGACAGACACAGAGACAGACACAGACAGACACAGACACAGACACAGACACAGACACAGACACAGACACAGACACAGACACAGACACAGACACAGACACAGACAGACATAGACACAGACACAGACACAGACACAGACATAGACACAGACACAGACACAGACACAGACACAGACAGACACAGACAGACAGACACAGACACAGACACAGACACAGACACAGACAGACACAGACACAGACAGACACAGACACAGACACAGACACAGACACAGACACAGACACAGACACAGACACAGACACAGACACACAGACAGACACAGACACACAGACACAGACACAGAGACAGACACAGACACAGACACAACAGATACAGACACAGACAGACACAGACAGACACAGACACAGATACAGACATAAACACAGACACAGACACAGACACAGACACAGACACAGACACAGACACAGACAGACACAGACACAGACACAGATACAGACACAGACACAGACACAGACACAGACATACACAGATACAGACAGACACAGACAGACACAGACACAGACACAGACACAGACACAGACACAGACACAGACAGACACAGACACAGACACAGAGACAGACACAGACACAGACAGACAGACACAGACACAGACACAGACACAGACACAGACATACACAGACACAGACACAGACACAGACACAGACACAGACACAGACAGACACAGACAGACACAGACACGACACAGACACAGACACAGACACAGACACAGACAGACACAGACACAGACACAGACAGACACAGACATACACAGACACAGAGACAGACAGACACAGACACAGACACAGACAGACAGACACAGACACAGACACAGACACAGACACAGACACAGACACAGACAGACACAGACACAGACACAGACACAGACACAGACAGACACAGACACAGACACAGACACAGATAGACAGACACAGACAGACACAGACAGACACAGACACAGACAGACACAGACACAGACACAGACACAGACACAGACACAGACACAGACACAGACACAGACACAGACAGACACAGACACAGACACAGACACAGACACAGACAGACAGACACAGACACACAGACACAGACAACAGACACAGACACAGACAGACACAGACACAGACACAGAGATACAGACAGACACAGACTGACAGACACAGACACAGACACAGACACAGACACAGACACAGACATACACAGACACAGACACAGACACATACACAGACAGACAGACACAGACACAGACACAGACACAGACACAGACACAGACACAGACACAGACACAGACACAGACACAGACACAGACATAGACACAGACACAGACACAGACACAGACAGACACAGACACAGACACAGACACAGACACAGACACAGACACAGACACAGACAGACACAGACACAGATAGACACAGACACAGACACAGACACAGACACAGACAGACACAGATAGACAGACACAGTCACTGACAGACACAGACACAGACACAGACACAGACACAGACACAGACACAGACACAGACATAGACACAGACACAGACACAGATACAGACACAGACATACACAGATACAGACACAGATACAGACAGACACAGACACAGACACAGACACAGACACAGACACAGACATAGACACAGACACAGACACAGACACAGACACAGACACAGACAGACAGACACAGACACAGACAGAGACACAGACACAGACACAGACACAGACACAGACAGACAGACACAGACACAGACACAGACAGACAGACATGACAGATACAGATATAGACACAGACACAGACACAGACACAGACACAACTACACACACACACACACACATAAATACACACACACACACACACACATAACACACACACACACACACAAAACACAATACAAAACACACACAACACACACAACACACATAACACACCATGCACACGCACGCACGTACGCACGACAGACGGATGCGACACAGCTCGCTCACTGCTCGCTCGCTCGCTCGCTCACTCACACCACTCACTCACCACCACTCACTCACCACCACCACCACCACCACCCACACCAACTCACTCACTCACCACTCACCACCACTCACCACCACCACCACTCACCACCACCACCACTCACTCACCACCACTCACCACCACCACCACTCACTCACCACCACCACCACCACCACTCACCACCACCACCACCACCACTCACTCACCACCACTCACTCACTCACCACCACCACTCACTCACCACCACCACCACCACCACCACTCATCCACCCACCCACCCACCCACCACTCACCACCACTCACCACCACCACCACCACCACCACTCTCACTCACTCACTCACCTCCACCACTCACCCACTCACCACTCACCACTAACGCACACCACCACTCACTCACTCACCACCACCACCACCACTCACTCACCACCACCACACACTCACTCACCCACACTCACTCACTCACCACCCACCACCACCACTCAGTCACCACCACTCATCACTGCTCACTCACTGCTCACTCTCACTGCTCACCACCACCACTCACCACCACCACCACCACCACCACCACCTCACTCACCACCACCACCACTCACCCACCACCACCACTCACTAACGCACTCACCACTCACCACCACCACCACCACTCACCACCACCACCACCACCACCACACACTCACTCACTCACCACCACCACCACTCACCCACCACCACTCACTCAGTCACCACCACTCACTGCTCACTGCTCACTGCTCACTCGCTCACCACCACTCACCACCACCACCACCACCACCACCACTCACCACCACTCACCACCACCACCACCACCACCCTCACCACTCACCACCACTCACCACCACCACCACCACCACCACCTCACTCACCACCACCACCACCACCACTCACCACCACCACTCACTCACCACCACTCACCACCACCACCACCACCACTCACCACCACTCACCACCACCACTCACCACCACTCACCACCACCACCACCACCACCACTCACTCACCACCACCACTCACTCACCACCACTCACCACCACCACCACCACCACCACCACTCACCACCACCACTCACTCACCACTCACCACCACTCACCACTCACCACCACCACCACCACCACTCACTCACCAATCACCAATCACCACCACTCACCACCACCACCACCTCACCACCACCACTCACCACTCACTCACCACTCACTCACTCACTCACCACCACTCACCACCTCACCACCACCACCACACTCACCACTCCACCACTCACTCACTCACCCACCCACCCACCCCCCCACCCACCCACCCACCCACCCACCCACCCACCCTGTAAAGAATATTAACAATTCTTATGTTCTATTTCAATTTTATAAAATGGTAGCTATTTCACTTGTGGTCGGTTTAGCCTTAATTTGGATTTGCATGCATTCTATTTGCTTAGACTGAATTTTAATTTTGAACTTTATGTTGGATGTATGTGGTTTTATTTTACAAATTCAATTTTAATTGTTATTTCATAAAGAATGACTCGTTAAATTGCACGGTTCGGTGGTTAAGTAATTTAATCAATTTCATCGACAACAATTTACAATGGACGGTCGAATCTTGGTAAGTTTGTTACTCTTATAAAACCAACAACTAATCGATTTTAAATCTAATGGAATCAATGACTTAATGATCGGTAAGTGCATACACAAAACAAGGATTTGTAATTGAAAACTTATTTTACTTGTAGCACAACGAGGATACTAATTAATCTCAAAATCCAGTGCAGCAACTTTATTCCAATAACCATTAGTTTCTAACCTGTACATACAGCTGATTGTAAATCGTCCACCCTAAACGTACACAGGTGGTCCTTCTAGGTACACATGAACTTTCATGCGCTTATAGACGAAATAAACTTTCATACAAACATTAGAACAAGTAACGGGTTATAAATATTTGGGAACTGTAATAGAAAGTAACGGATAAATAGAAAGGGAAGTAACAGAGGAAATAGCTCAAGTAAGAAGACTCTACTATTACTTTAGAAATTCATTCTTTGGAAAAAAGAGATAACAAAAGAAATTAAATCGCACCTTTACCAAAAAGTTATAAGACCCTCGCTAATATTCGAAGTAAATCCTGAGTTTTAACGAAAAGAAACAAAAGCTGTATAAAGGCAGCAGAAATGACAGAAAATCTAGGGAATCACAAGAGAAGACAAAATAAGGAACTCGGCAATAGTAGGACAGCTGAAAGTAAAGCCAATAGAGAAGATACTAGAAGAAAGACAACTAGGCTGGATGGGACACGTACGTAGAATGAACGATGAAAGAATAACTAAACAAGTGTATGAAGCAAAAGGCAAGGAAAGAACAAAGTAGGGCGACAAAGCAATAACATGGAAGGAAGTTATCTAAAGACAGGAAAACTAAGGAGCAGTGAAATCAAATAAATGTATTTAGTAGCAATAGTATCAAACAAATATAAATAAGAATATAATAATACTAAAATTAAGGTAAAATGTAAATACTAGGATGTAAATATTATTTACAGTTCACATAAACGATACAAATGGACTTTAGATTAAATAAACAAATCTCCATTTCCAATTTACACCAAATGAACTGTACAAAGTGTATTACTTATCCTATTACTATGATCAAAGAAAATAATGAAGTCCAAACACGACAAACGAACAAAAAGAATAATTCTCAGGAAAATCTCATGCTACCAGTATACTGCTAAAGTTATATCCCCGTAATTTGGGTGCAGGATAGAATACATTATTAACTGGATTTTTCCTAGGATTATTCTTTTTGGTCGTTTGTTGTCTTTGGACTTCATTATTTTCGTTAAAAATAGTAATAAGATAAGTAATAAATACACTTTGTACAGTTCATTTGGTGCAAATTGGAAACGGATATTTATTTAACACAATAACTCTAATTCCGATATATTTGCCTGCCGAGTAATTATGAGTTATCAGGTAACTTTTAATGAAATAGTTAACTACTATAAATTACTTCTCTAATAAAATTTGCAGTATTTCTCAAGACGGCCGCAGGGAAAGTGTTCTTATCACCTAAAGATGATCGAAAATTGACCTTCGATAGATAATTCTGAAAGTGCCTTATTGGGGCAAAATAAAGAAGAAGATTCCTGTTCCCTATTATCAATTCCAGTAATAAATTACAGAAACCTGTATTTTAATAAAGACTGACTGTTACTACTTTCTTATTTCCCCCACAAAGTGACTGTTTACAAAATTTTTAAGTTTCACTTTTTATATTTTATTTTATATGATTATTTCATATTTACATTATGATTACTATCTAATTTTGAAAATTAAGTTACATAATTTTTCCATATTAAATAATGTAAAATTATTAAAACTAAATTACATACGCACAGGCTTAAAATTGTAGGGGGCTGTGATATTTAGAGATGGTACATCATATTCTTTTTAAATACAAATATAAAGGTATTAGTTGTTATTTAACTTCTCTGAAACAAAGTTTAGTGCACAATTGCGAACAGTTAGGGAACGAAGCGCAGGTGACAGACCAGCAGGAATAAGAGGAAAACATTTTTTTGCAGTTTCTTCAGCACACAGCTCCAAGTCTAAATCTTCTTTGAAGGTCTGTGAAAGAAGTACAGGCAATCTTTTTTTAAATATTTCTAAGTTTATTATTCCTTCATCATCGAATACTTTTAGTTTTTTTAAAAAGCAATCTGCAAAAGCTTCAATTTGTGGATCGTGTTCCAAAATCTTGATTTTACGGTCCCAAATACGTGCAACCTTTACAGGATCATAGTTGCCCGCGGCGTCACAAATTGTTAATATTTCATTCATTTTTTTTATATCCTCTCTCTCAAGTGCCTAGAATTAACACATGCTTTAGATACATTCACGTGCATCCTATGTAGATATCTTACCTTCGTCAACATTACCATACAGAAAAGGACTAAAATTTTCATCTTGAACTGAAAGTAATTACTTCTATAATTTTAGTACAAACACGCAATGGTTGATTTGAAAACGTTCTTATATAGGTTAGGTTGTGATAACGCATTTGTTAAGATAATTAAACATATTAAGATAATTTTTTTTTTTTTATAAATTAAACAGTAATTAAATTTTATCTCCTGGTTATGAAAAATTTGAAATATTGTCATGTTTTAGTCTTTGATAATTCCTTACTATATATTTTTTAAATAAGTATTTAAAAGAATTATTAGCACGTTAGTGGTATTATCGTTCTTTCTTTTTTGTTTTCTTCGAATTGAGGAGGGTCAACACCCTCAAATGAATATAGCACCGTAAAATTTTTTTAATTGGAAGGTTGGTCATGTTACATCTTATCTGAAAGGTCCAATCATTCTCTAAAATTTCTTAAAATCCAATTGTCACTTCTCTACTTGTAGACAATTTTATGACTTGATTATAAAAATTCTAATTTCACATAAATTGTCTCAGGTGAACGTTAATAGATATATATATATATATATATATATATATATATATATATATATATATATATATATATATATATATAACCCGCCTATTCGAGTAATTATGAGTTATCAGGTAACTTTTAATGAAATAGTTAATTACTATAAATTACTGCTCTAATAAAATTTGCAGTATTTCTCAAGACGGCCGCAGGGAAAGTGTTCTTATCACCTAAAGATGATTGAAAATTGACCTTCGATAGATAATTCTGAAAGTGCCTTATTGGGGCAAAATAAAGAAGAAGATTCCTGTTCCCTATTATCAATTCCAGTAATAAATTACAGAAACCTGTATTTTAATAAAGACTGACTGTTACTACTTTCTTATTTCCCCCACAAAGTGACTGTTTACAAAATTTTTAAGTTTCACTTTTTATATTTTATTTTATATGATTATTTCATATTTACATTATGATTACTGTCTAATTTTGAATATTAAGTTACATAATTTTTCCATATTAAATGATGTAAAATTATTAAAACTAAATTACATACACACAGGCTTAAAATTGTAGGGGGCTGTGATATTTAGAGATGGTACATCATATTCTTTTTAAATACAAATATAAAGGTATTAGTTGTTATTTAACTTCTCTGAAACAAAGTTTAGTGCACAATTGCGAACAGTTAGGGAACGAAGCGCAGGTGACAGACCATCAGGAATAAGAGGAAAACATTTTTTTGCAGTTTCTTCAGCACATAGCTCCAAGTCTAAATCTTCTTTGAAGGTCTGTGAAAGAAGTACAGGCAATCTTTTTTTAAATATTTCTAAGTTTATTATTCCTTCATCATCGAATACTTTTAGTTTTTTTAAAAAGCAATCTGCAAAAGCTTCAATTTCTGGATCGTGTTCCAAAATCTTGATTTTACGGTCCCAAATACGTGCAACCTTTACAGGATCATAATTGCCCGCGGCGTCACAAGTTTTTAATATTTCATTCATTTTTTTTATATCTTCTCTCTCAAGTGCCTAGAATTAATACATGCTTTAGATACATTCACGTGCATCCTATGTAGATATCTTACCTTCGTCAAGATTACCATACAGAAAAGGACTAAAATTTTCATCTTGAACTGAAAGTAATTACTTCTGTAATTTTAGTACAAACACGCAATGGTTGGTTTGAAAACGTTCTTATATAGGTTAGGTTGTGATAACGCATTTGTTAAGATAATTAAACATATTAAGATAATTTTTTTTTTATAAATTAAACAGTAATTAAATTTTATCTCCTGGTTATGAAAAATTTGAAATATTGTCATGTTTTAGTCTTTGATAATTCCTTACTATATATTTTTTAAATAAGTATTTAAAAGAATTATTAGCACGTTAGAGGTATTATCGTTCTTTCTTTTTTGTTTTCTTCGAATTGGGGAGGGTCAACACCCTCAAGTGAATATAGCGCCGTTAAATTTTTTAATTGGAAGGTTGGTCATGTTACATCTTATCTGAAAGGTCCATTCATTCTCTAAAATTTCTTAAAATCCAATTGTCACTTCTCTACTTGTAGACAATTTTATGACTTGATTATAAAATTCTAATTTCACATAAATTGTCTCAGGTGAACGTTAATAGATATATATATATATATATATATATATATATATATATATATATATATATATATATATATATATATATATATATATATATAACCCGCTATTCGTTAAACATTTCACATAACACGTATTTTTTGATATTTTGTTGGTGTATATAATAAACATATAAACATAACAGTTGTCAAACTGTTATTTTTCACAATCTGACAACGTCGGCGTCCTCTAACAGTATTAATATTAGTGATGCAACTGCTCTGACTCGTGAAAATTACTATAGCCACTGAACTGGAGTTATACTGGAACGCGCGCTCGGTCCGCCAGCCCGACCCGAGAGAGATGGTCGCAAGGGACATCTATATTCTACTCTAGAACATACGCGCATGCGTAGATCAGTCGATTGTCATGTCGCAAAGTTTGAAAAGAATTTGATATGTTTTAAATACTTTAATGATGGATTTTTCAATGATAATTTGTTAATAACGTGAGAATTTACGAATATCCATTGAAACTCATTTTAACTACTGTTATACTCAGTCATTTTACAAAAATAATGAACTATAAAAATAGTTCCAAAGTATAATCAATGGTATGCGTTAAACTTGGGATTTTCATTAACCATAAAAGATGTAAAGCACATTTCATTAATTAAACGTAGTTACAAGTATTCGCATAATACGTTCTACATTATCGGTATGTTGATACGTGTAACTTTTGTGTAAGGAAATATTTTGAACGAGTTAACATTTTTATGCTTATTGATTTCGCAACAGCCTATACTTTAACTTCATTATTAGTAAGTTTGGCAACAGTGTAGATTACTCTTGCTTTTTAAAATAAATTTGAACATATAATATAATATAATAGTTTTGTTAATTTATCTGTGAAATATTTTAATTTATTACCAACAAAAATTAGGAACTTAGAGTTTGGATTGCTAAAACGGAAAATTAAGTTCTTTTTATTAAATAAAGCCTTTTATAGTGTTCAAGAGTTTGAATCTTGTAATTTAAGACTTCTGTAAAGTGTTTTTTTCTATAACATGTACTACAGCAATAACCATATTATTATTATTATTATTATTATTATTATTTTATTATTATTATTATTATTATTATTATTATTATTATTATTATTATTATTATTATTATTATGGTTTTAAAAATTTCTAATTTGTTGAAGAAAATCAAGTCTTCTTTCTGGTTCCTTCTGACAAGGGGGAACGCCATTTTAAGAAAAATTAATGCATCGTTAGAAAACTAAAGTGATACATGGAGAAGATTTCTATAATTTTATTGTAATATTACTTAAAAATTAACAGTTTTGATACTGGATTTGGCTTTCGATATAACTAATTGTACTAAATTTGTTTAGTGATCGTATTTTACGGATCTAATTAGTTTCTAACACACATTTCGCTTCGAATCAAGATGTATGTTAAACCACTTTCTTTCGTTACATTAATGATCTGAAATCAATAAATACATATTGTAATATTGTAAAATAACAAACATTTTAGAAGAAAAATTTCGTATCAGCTCATTTTCTAACACAATTGGTTTATATAGGTTCTTTTCGTCTTATTGGATTTTATCGTTTCTTCCGTTCTCAAGATATTATTGACCGATATTACCAGTACAGTAGGCTAACGTTTCTCCGAGTTATGAAATAACATACAAATGCTCTCCGAAACTGAGTATAGGACATTTTATGGGTACTCCTTCACATGGTACCATCTGCTTGACTAAAACATAAATTATATCTGGTAATACATTCAGCTAAGTAATACACACACGTATATCACCCGGTGAGTGCATTTTAATGACTAATTCTGCATGATGAGGCTCTCGTTACATATACAATTGCTGGGGTTACTCTGAGAACAACTCGATATTATCATGAATTACCATTATACTGCTACGTTTATCCCTTTTGGAAAATTTAATGCCTGTAACTGTTTTGGTGAACCTCTTATTAGGATCACATGGAACGAGGTTATGTAGATCTAACTACCAACGTTAGTTAAGTTTAAGTGGAAATTCGAGTTGGGTTACTTACACCTGTCATTGGTTTGTTAACTTTTAATCTTTAACTTAAATTTTTGATTAGTTTAATATGTATTTATTCTTGCAGTTAACAAAAAATTCACAATTTGCTTTAATAGTTTTAAGTCTGTGTACTTGAAGTTCAAACCATCATCTGTTTTGAATATGTACTTTCGACTTAGTATATAGGGTCGCCCATGTACAGAGTGTGTCCTGAACTATAGTATCGTTTGGGTTATGTAAAATTTAGATTGCTTGTTTGGGGATTGCTCCTATAAGAATTTCATAAATGTGATGCTTAGTTAGGTTAATGCATTTCACTTAAAATTGTTTAAGCTACAAACGCTATCTTAATAAGGAAGCTATTCAATTTTTTTATTACGGCCTTCAGCCACATGTTTAAAACTAATGCTTAATATTTTCCTTCGTGCTTATTTAAATTTATGTTTCACACTTATAAAGCTAGTGACAAACTCAGCCTTTCTGAACCTGTATCTATTATGTTTGTTTTATCTATACTGCTAATTGCAAGTAAATTTAATTTCTTTGCGGTTACAAAGAAGAAAGTGTGCATCTAGTGGAAGTTTTGGTTTATATTTTGGGTTTTAAAGTGTGTTTTGGGTTGATTTAAAACTGAAATACCAGTTTCAAGGAGAGCTCGTCCCAAGACTTCGGTTTAGAGTTACTTGTTTAACTTGGTACTTATATTTTGTTGTTTTATTTTTTGGGTAAATATTAGATGTCGAACCGTGAACTTCTATATTTTTTTTATTTTGACGTGTTATAAGTTATTCAATATTTTTTAAATTATAGGTTTAGCGCTCTCCAGAAAGGTAAGTGGGTTACTACTAGACCATTTAGGTAAGATTGGTTTTAATTTGTTTAATTTCTCTAAATATAATAATTTTTTTTTTGTTAATATACGAATTGAAAATTTCACATTAAACAAATTGGTGTTAAACAATCGTCAGTTGTTTCATTACTCCTGTGGCCTAGGATCAAAATTCCTAGCCAGACCTTTTACCTGGTTGGACTTAGTCCAGCGTTTATTTTAATTGTAACGCCTTTCTCCTTGTGCCGTAGCCCTTTTCTGGATCCAGGGGCGATACAAAAGTTTAGATCAAGTGGTGCCTTTTTAATCTCTTTGTATACTTTCCTACGCCAAACCGCCCACGCATCCAAGTGCCCAACCGACTGACTGAGCTGTAGGGTAACTTCTTAATTCGTGTTGGCGCACAATTTCTCCTTTTCTACCACAATCCTTTTGTGCACGTAACAATGTATAAAAATAGTAATCAATTTGTTAAGATGTATAAAAAATATAATCGTAGGGAACAAACGCGATGACAACAATTATATAAGTCGGTGTATAAAAGCAACAAACAATAAGCGGTATAGTTAAAATGAATAATTAATAAATAATTTATAATTTTTGACATGAAGTTACATTTTGTCTATGCGTTATGAAAAGGACAGGAGTCACCCTCTCCCTTACCTCGCGGATGTTCTATGACAGAGACCGTCAATGCGCGTTCCAGTATAAGTTCAGTTCAGTGACTCTAGCACACATTTCTCTATTAAAATCTAACTGACATTAAAGTGAAACAATTAGAAAACCGCTTATTTGATATTTTTTACTTACACTTAAACCATGCACCGCACTAAAAAGTTTCACAGATCATAATTAATTGATAATCTTAAAATCCATACAGTAGTATCTTTATATCTTTGAAATTTCCAACTGTTTCGAAAATATTTGATAAAAACCAAAATCACCGAAATGAACTACCTCCGTCGCTGTATCTCCCTAAAATCTACTCAGTTCCGGTAAGACGAAAATAAGTCCTAATAGAAATTTTCAAGTGCATGCATCTGGACGCCTTCACGCCCGCACGCCAGCGCGCCCGAACGCCAGCGCGCCTGCACACACACACACACACACACACACACGCACACACGCACACACGCACACACTCACACACGCACACACGCAGACACGTACACACGCACATACGCACACACGCACACGCACACGCACACACGCACATAGGCATATACGCACACACGCACACACGCACACACCCACACACCCACACACGCACACAGGAATACACCCACACACACGCACACACACGCACACACACACGCGCACACACACACACACGCACACACGCACTTACACGCACACACGCACACAGGCATACACGCACACACGCGCACACGCGCACAACACACAACACATACACACACACTCACATACCGATACATACACACGAATAGTGAAAAAATGTATATGTTGGAAATAGCTAGGGGCCAGTGGCAACACAACCTGCTTAGCATTCCTATACACATAATGACATAATCGCTGCCTTTACAACAAATTGTATGTTAAGCAGCCAGCCCTCCCTTGGGAAGGGAAATTAAACGCATAGCTTTTTCTTTTCCTTATAGGTTGGAACGCAGAGAATACACGATTCTGCAATACGTGGAACATCGTGTAAATAGAATTTTATCTGGTAGCTATGTGTGCTTTGAAATAAAGAACCTTTTGACATGAATAAGTCTTCTTTTGTGGTGTTTCGCAGGGTATCAGTTAGGGTTCAGTGTTATTTTCTATATTCGTTATGTGGTTATAGTTTGAGCATTCTCAAATGCGTAGTAATTAGTAAATAGTTGACGATCTTATTTTTCAGTAATTGCTAATTTATAATGTAGGTCGAATTGAAATTACTTTCTTGTAATTAAAATTACTTCATAAAAGCCTAGTTTTGCAGGTTTAGAACTTAGGCGGCTGTACAGATCATGTTACAATATTTTTTGTCGAAGTATGTTGGCGGTGCAAATTAATCCTAGTGACATATTTTCCATTTCGGTTTAACATTCTTGCAAATACCAAAACAAGCATTTGTAATCAATGACTCATCTAACGGACATTGTACATGCACAGGAGAGTGCTTGATAAGTTGAAACGTAGACTCAAGTCTAGGACACATTTTTATTATTAAACCGCAGTGTGGTGTATTGAAATCAGTCAGGCAGTTAGCAGCTTGTAATTATTAAACATGGAATTATCAAGGTTAAATCAAAGCACTTATTACAAACACTTTAAAAATGTGTGTGACCTCAAGATATCTAGAAAGTATAAAGTGATAGATGTAGCTGTAATTAATACTAAGTATGGTAAACGTATAGTGATGGAAACAACTGATTTTAAATGTATATTACCTCAGCGCTTTTATGGGTATTTCAAAGAAGAAACCAGCATTGAAGAATTTAAAGCGTTGCTCAGCATGAAAGTAGAACACCGACACCTTGGCAGCCATTTTGTGTTTTGTCATAAGCCCCGCCCAGTGGGACACTTTCCCCCTATTTTTGTACACGTCCACGCAGGTGGCGTATTCTGACCTTGTGATTTACCTCGGGTCTGGCCTTGGAGTTGGTCTTGGGGTTGACCCCGGAGTTGGGTGATAGGCGTGGCCAGGGGTGGTGGCCCTCTTAGCGATTATCATGCCGGCCATCTTGTCGGCTATTTTGTCGTCCATTTTTGATTTCTCAGTCCCATCCAGTCTCTGTGCTCTGATTGGAGGATAAAGTCTCAGCACTCTGACTGGTTATGGTAGGAAATTTGAAATAGTACTCCAATGGGGGCCCTAGTCTTGTAAGACAGGTATATGAACTTCTTCTCGGCCTTCGCTCCTTGGCGTGGCCCCTGGTTAGAAATTTTAGTTTGTATTCTAATAAAGGGAAAGAAATAATAGATAGGATAAGACACGTAAAGGTGATGATGACAAGTGTTTTTCATAATAAAAAGATTTTAATTAATCTGCTTTATACTTATTAATATTTATTAGGGTCAGTTTTGATTTGTATCAACTACTTCTGAAATAGCTGCATATTTCAAAAGATATAAAAATACCCAGACATAGACCTTAAACATATCGATTATGTTCTATGCAATTTTTGATAGGACGCATAATTTAGCAACCAAAAACTCATAAGGTTGAATTTAAGTGTTAGCTCAATTTTTTTCAATATCTGAATTACGACCTTGAGATTGTAAAAGGTCACCTTCAACATAAAATGGAGGATTCATGCATTGTAATGGTTGAAATTTTGAAATGACCCTGTATTATTGATATTTTATAGAAGCGGTCGGCCTTGGAATTTTTAAGTTAACATGTACTTATTTACGTCTATTAATATAACACAAGGTAAGTCTAAAAATTAATTAAATATGAATGAAAATGGTTAAACTGTATTATTGATATCTTATAGAAGTGCCGGCGGCTTTGGAATTTTTTTAAGTTAACATGTATTTATGTCTAGCGATTTCACCTTGAAGTCAACCTTCAGCATTATACCTGCAAAAATTACTTTAAATAAATGAGTAATTAAGTAACAACGATAACATACCTATTTTACCTTGAGGTCAGCCTTTAACAGTATATTGCGTGTACATACAAAACTGCACCTTGAGAGCGTGACGTAAGGTCAACCTTCAACAATAGTATACACACAAAAATTACTTTAAAAATAAATGAGCAATTAAATAATTAGGTATTATCTTTAGATATACATCAAATTTATAACTGTTACTGTTAATGCTTGATTTAAATGTTAGCTTTTAGTAAATATTTAAAAAGCAAGCATTAGTATTATTTTGATATTATTAAAAAAAAAATTAAAGCGGCATTCAGTCATGGTCAATTTTCGATGTTTACATGCTAGAAAAACAAATCACTGTTTTGATATTAAAAGAAAGCATGGTAAAACGTAGAATATACCAGTGATTGCAGATTTTTTATCTAGTATTTAAGCTAGGATGTTAATGACAGGGTACCCTTTAGTATCATTACACAATTCCATATACTGACCATCCGGTTAGTATAAGCATCCCTTTTCGACAATAGTTAGAAGGCCATCGGGATGTGGGAAATCGTATTTTATCGTGGATTTTCTGAAAAATATCGAAACTGTCCGCGAATTTTAGAAGGGTTTACCTGATATGGACCAGTTTAACGGTGAAAAACTGGTCTTAAAAATAATTGACGGTCTAATGCGCGAAAGTAATGGTTCGGTGGTTGATATTTTTACAAAGGGTTGTCATCATAGAAATCTTAGTGCGTTTTTCTTAACGATAAAACATATTTCATAAAGGACGTAGACAGAGACATATCTCTCTCAACGCTCATTACATAATTTCTGAAATGGGGTTGTGGTGATTAAATGTATACTTAGAAACACAAAACCTTCCCCACCATGATTTTATTCGAAACTCTTAATAATTGGTTACGAAATAGTGGCTAGTTTCGCTAAAAAATTGTCATCTTCAGAGCTTAAACTTGATAAATTTAATATCTTATATGAATAACTAACAAATACTTAGAAGTACTTATACATATGTTTATACTAAACATACACAAATACATAAATTAATGCGGTTCCGTACTATGGTTAAAATTCTGAAATATGTTTTGACGTATATATCAAGAATTAAAATTAGAGACTCCCTTTTACCTGAGGTTCCATCAAAGGAAAATGTCAAAATTAAAAAAATTAAAAACTTGCCGTCTAATCAATTAACAAAAGAAACAAATGAGGCCTTGAAGAGGAACTCATAAGAACGTCAAGAAAATGTATAAATAAAACAACTTCCTAAAAAGAGAATATATCACAAACTTAAAAACTTAGAACTAAAATAGTTACGTAGTTATGTTAAAACATTAAGATCCAATTAAGGGAAGGATAACAAAATTCAGACAATACTGAGAGTTTTCTTGTAATTGTTTATAAATTTCTAATATTTAAAAAAATTAGTTTTTCCTTTTATTGTATATATGTAATAATTCAAATTTTCCAGGATCAAAGTTATGATTAGTAGATAAAATGCGGTGTGCGAAGGCTGATCTTTGGGTTGTGCGGTTGTTCTTATTAATACAAGTAATGTGTTCTGCAAACTTATTCCTGAAAGAGCGTCCAGGTTGACCTATGGAGATACTTTGGCACGAACTACATTGTAACTTATAAATACCTGATTGAGTTTGGTTTTTAGTAAGGAAGATTTGAGATTTTGATTGTTGCTGAATGCAATATTATGTTAAACTGTTCAAAAACCTTTACGAATTGAACTGGAGAAGGATCAATATATGGAAGAGATCTAAAGTGGAGTTGTTCTTCTGTAATGTTTCTAACGTAGTGTAATCATGAAACAAATGAAATAAATTCTGAATTAGTTTCTTGTGATTCTCGTTGTTTTGAACAATCTGAAAAATGGTGTTAACCTCCGTTTTAAAATTTTCATTATTTCAAGGTAAATTGCAAACTCTGTTGAAAAAATACCTAACAGCTGCTAGATTTAAGAGATGTTTTAATGGCAGGAGTTTAGCAGATCATGACATTGACTCAACTCTGTATTATCCCCTTTGAAGATTACTAATATATCATCCACATACCTTTTGTAAAACACGAATGCGTTTGAGAAAAACTGTTTTTCGAGCTCATATAAGAAAATGTCGAAGAGAAGAGGAAAAAGGTTGCTGCTCATAGATAATCCTGTTTTTTGTCTGGAAATATTCTGATTAAACATTCAAAAAGTTTACTATGTCTAACGATACCATGAGGATACTTAAGATGAAGACTTTTAAGTATGTGAATTAAATCAATGAAGTTATTGCTGGAGCAAGGAAATTCAAAACTGATGCGATCTCAACATGTTATTCAGCCAATTAGAAAGTTTAGAGACTGGAGTCCCTGTAAGCAACAATCGCTTCCATCAGTATCTCTGGTTTATGGATTTTAGGGTTCATAATTATCAATTTGTAATAGTGAATATTAAACGATTTTAGAAGAATGTGTTGGTTCGAAGGTAGAAATTTTCTAATTTTAAGGGAGAAACTATTAAAGTTGATTTTAGTAAATTGAAAATCTCCCGACTTAAGGAAGACCTCAACTTTGTTGATATAACTGGACTTATCTAGTATAACTATAGCGTTCCCTTTATCAGCTTTAGTTCAAACGAGGTTATCTTTTAATTATCTTTAATATACTATTAAAATACCCTTTTTCTATTTTTAAGTAAAGTGTTTGCAAGCTGTTACAGCACATGGCTCTTAACTGACTTTTATCCGGTATAGATTTATCATACATGAGGCATTCTAATTGCAATTTAAATTCTTTAAGCAAGTTGTTTTTGGTTGTATTCAGATTATGTTTAAGATCAAAATCTAAAATTTGCATCTCGTTTGTACTAAACTCGACTTCACTCAAATTAGCAGTTCTTTTTTGTAATTTAATGCTGTAATGACGGTTATGATATTCTTTGTTATTAGTGTAGTTCCAAATTTCAAATAAGTTGTGTAATTTGTTGTTAAGTTTGGTAAACAACTGTTTGCCAAATGCTGCAACTTGATCTTTAGCATATGACAAAAAATAATCAATTTCTATGTTGTGAAGTAATTTAATTATTTTCAAGTGGGAAGCATAAATTAGTAAATTCAGATCAATCCTTGTTTTATACCAATGTGTGATTCGGTTCTTTAACCAATTAATTTTAGCTTTGTGAATGCCATCTTGAGCCCTGTTATTCAATGTTTTAGTATGTAATTTAATAAAATTAGGAAAAAGACAGTGTTTTAAACACCTACTCTTGATGTTGTTTACTTCATCTTGATGTTCAATTTGTAGAATTCTTGGAGTAAATTTGCTCGGTTAGCAACATTTATATTGGACTCCATGATGACTCAAATATATGTGGATGATATGTTAGTAACCTTCAAGGGCGATGATAGAGAGTTAAGTCATTGTTATGATCTGCTAAACCCCTTCCATCAAAACATTAAATTCACATTAGAAAAAGAAGTGGAGAACAATATCAATTTTCTTGATTTATCCATCACCAAAAAAGTCTGTAGGAAACCAACCACTACAGATCATGTAATTCACTACAAGTCTTTTCATCCGTTAAGTCCTAAACTAGCAGCTTTTAGGTATTTTTTGAGTTTGAAATTTACCTTTAAATAATGAAAGTTGTGAAATAGAGGTTCCATATATTGGTCCTTCTTCATTTCAATTCGTAAAGGTTTTTAAACAGTTTAACATAAATATTTCTTTCAGCGTCAATCAAAATCTCAAATCTTCCTTAATGAAAACCAAAGATAAGACTGATAGGCTTTTTCAATCAGGTGTTTATAAGTTACAATGTAGTTCCTGTCAATGTAACTACATAGGACAAACTGGATGCTCTTTCAGGAATAGGTTCGCTGAACACATTAATTGTGTTAAAAAGAACAACCACACAACCCAAAGATCAGCCTTCGCACACCGCATTTTATCTACTAATCATAACTTCAATCAAGGTAATTTTGAAATATAACATATATGTAATAAAGAAAAAAATATTATTAGAAATATTATATATTGCCAGCACCTGTGGATAACTTTTGGAGAACAACTATTTACACGCAGCTGTACCGCGTCAATTTTCAATAATTTTTATTAAATTTATTAGATTCAGTTGTAATTAATATTTAAATCGATTAAAATTTTTTCCCGTAAGTATTATGTCAAAGTTTGCTCATTTTAGAATTTTATCGTTTAACACAATGGTTTTGGTACATTAAAAAAATTTTTGTATACCCTCTTTCGAAGCTGACCGCATGGGTTGTTTTACACATAAATTTAACTAATTAATTAAACTTTTATATTTTGTATTGAAGGATGTATTAATTCATCATGTTTGATAATTCACTCCGACACTTCAACGTGGGTTTGAATTTTGTTATGCTCCCCGTAATATGATTTTTATGTTTTCACATAACTACGTAACTATTTTAGTTCTAAGTTTTTAAGTTTGTGACATTCTCTTTTTAGGAAGCTGTTTTAATTAAAAATTTTCTTGGCGTTCTTATGAGTTCCTCTTCAAGGCCTCATTTGTTTCTTTTGTTAATTGATTAGACTGTTTGTTTTTAACTTTTTTAATTTTGAAACTTTCCTTTGATGGTAAAAGGGAGTTTCTAATTTTAATTCTTGATATGTACGTCAAAACATATCTTGATATTGATTAACCTCACGCTTTAACTTTTTAATCATAGTACGGAACTGCATTAATTTATGTATTTGTGCATGTTTAGTATAAACATATGTATAAGTACTTGCAAGTGTTTGTTAGTTATTTATATAATATGTTAAATTTGTCAATAGTTTAAGGTCTGAAGATGACAAGTTCTTGTCGAATTTGTCACCATTTTGTAACTAATTATTAAGAGTTTCAACAAAAACATTGTGGGGAAGGTTTCGTGTTTCCAAGTACACCTTTGGTCATTATATAATCCTGTTCAAGAACCTACGTGACAGAGCTCAGATACAGAATTTAGCAAGATAGATTTCACCTGACAACCCGAAATTTTTAGAGGTTGCGTACTAGGATACCACTTCATATAGGTAAGAATCGCCCTAACGAGAGTGTAGTTAATGCGAAAGGGCAGGTAGATGGGGAATTACAATAAGCGCCAGAGAGATAAGGTGTAATGGTCATTGGTGTATGCAACGAAACGTGTATGTCTTCTTCTTTAAGGTAAATTTCGCCTCTATATTATTTTACATATAAGGTCTATCTGTCTGTCTTATCAGAAATACCTCTGTCAGAAAGGGCCTTAGATTTTATAATCAAGTTACGTATGATGCCGCTTATTAGAATACTACTTTTTAATTTTCGAGTTTTTATCCATAAGGGGTTGAGTACCATCACATAAGACAGTTTTGCATACAAGTTTCACCTTAGCAGAAATACCTGTTTCAAGAAGGAGATTAGATTTATAAACATGTCCCAAGCGATGATATTAGATCGTGATTACGGGAACAAGAAGCGTACACTATACATAAACCTGTAGTAACAAAAATTTACTCCAAACAGGTACATTGCAAGTAACATGTTTGAGTTATGGCAGGTATCTTTTTGGGATATTAGAAATCCAAGTAAATCTAACGACGGATATCATTATATACTGACGGTTATCGATGTATTGAGCAAGACGGCGTAGGCTGAAAACTGCAGGTTCGATAATCGACGTACTTTCGGATATTTTTCAAGGATGCGAAAAGATACCGCATGTAAGTCAAATATTGCGACGCGAGGCTTTCTACGAAGGCCGTTTCCACGACCCACCATTCTACTGGTCCGATAAAAACCTCACTAATTAGATTTAATTTATTTTTAAAAGCAGAATTGTTTGTGCTGCATTCTAGTGGTGTATTTTTAAACTAGCCAATGTTTTCTGTAATAGAAGTTGATCATGCTCGGCTCTCTGGTCTCCCTCGTCCCTCGCGCCTCTCTCGTGCATTTCACCTCTTAGGTCTTTCACGTATCTCTCTCACCTATGTGGCCTAACTCGTCTCTCTCTTGTCCTTCTCTGCTCTCTGTCCTCCGTCCTCGTCCTCGTCTCTGTCTCTCTCTCGTCTCTCGTCTCTCTCGTCTCTCGTCTCCTGTCCTCTCTCTCGTCTCTCTCTCTCTCTCGTCTCTCTCGTCTCTCTCGTCTCTCTCGTCTCTCGTCTCTGTCTCTCTGTCTCTCCTCTCTCGTCTCTCTCGTCTCTCTCCGTCTCTCGTCTCTCGTCTCTCTCTCTCTCGTCTCTCTCGTCTCTCGTCTCTCTCGTCTCTCTCTCTTCTCTCGTCTCTCTCTCTCTCTCGTCTCTTCTCCGTCTCTCTCTCTCTCTCTGTCTCTCTGTCTCTCGTCTCTCGTCTCTCGTCTCTCTCTCTCTCTGTCTCTCTGTCTTCTGTCTCTCTCGTCCCTCGTCTCTCTCGTCTCTGTCCTCTCTCGCTCTCTCCTCTTCTCTCTCTCCTGTCTCTCTGCTCTCTGTCTCTTCTCTCCCTTCTCTCTCTGTCTCTCTCGTCTCTCTGCTCTCGTCTCTCCTCGTCTCTCTCGTCTCTCTCTGTCTTCTCTCTCTCTCTCTCGTCTCTCGTCCTCTCCTCTCTGTCTCTCGTCTCTGTCTCTCCTCTCGCCTCTCTCTGCCTCTCTTCGTCTCTCTCTGTCTCTCTCGCCTCTCTCGCGTCTCTGGCCTCTCTCATCTCTCTGGCGAGTGAGTAGTGAGGAGGAGAGGAGGAAGGAGGGAAAGAGAGAGCGAGACTGGATAGAACTGAGAAAACAAAAATAGACGACAAAGTGGCCGGCAAGATAATCCCCAAGATGGCCGCCACTCGTAGCCGCGCCTATCACCCAACTCCAAGACCCGATGTCAATCTCAAGGCCAAAATATATCCCCCACCTGGACGTGTACAGGAAGTGGAAGGGAATGTGTCACAGTGGGTGCGAATTGTGACGTCACAAAAAAACAAAATGGCGGCAACGGTGTCGTTCTCTTAAACAGTGTTTAATCGTAGTGAAATTGTGAGCAAGTAAAGTCATTATAATGCAAACAGCATTTCTGGAACGATCAAAACACAGAAGTTCGCCGTTATATATGGATACCACACATTGTTACAGTAACAATATGAATAATAAAATTCTAGTGACGGTTAGTGCTAATAACCATTGTTGTGCAACCTTGGTACTGTAGGGTTGCACATGGAAGTTGGTGTACAAAGAATTAAATAATTCATAAACAACTAACCTTTACGAGTTAACACTTACATTATATTTAGCTTGATGCACTAACTTCCTAACTTAAGTAACTAACACTGCTTTATATCTGTTAAATGTATGTTACCTACTTATATATTTCGTTTTATATACGAGGAATACTATTTATGTATTGAGAATTGGCAACACTGGTATTGCCAGGTGAAATTTGTCAGTCATCTTAAAGTTTGACATTTTTGAGGTTATACGTACTCAGAACGTTTTGTCGTGCAAGCACTATTTGTGTTGTTTACAGTAAGTTGAAAATTTTATCTCAGCCAAAATATGGAATTAACTCGTGAAAATTTTTGAGCTATGATTTATTATGACTTGCGACGTGGTCTAACTCAAGAACAATGCATCAATCAACTGAATTCAACTTTTGGCGATGAAGCGCCATTCACAGCCACAGTATATCACCGGTACACTAAATTCAAACGTGGACGTAGTTCGCTCACGGATGAAGTTAAAGAAAGTCGTCCAAAATCAGTCGTTGTGCCGGAAAATATCGATGCTGTGCAAAAACTAATTGAAGAAGATCGTCATGTGACATATTACGAAATCGAAAGATATTTAAGCATGAGTATGACCAGCATACATAAGATTTTGCACGAACATGTATGTTTGGACGCTGTGTGCACGTTGGATTCCACATTTGTTGACAGATGCTCAAAAAAATGCTCGTGTCGATTGGTGCGGTAAAATGATTTCAAAATACAACTGTGGTGCATCCAAAGCGGTATACAACATCGTCACAGGTGACCAGTCGTGGATTTATGCGTATGAGCCAGAAAGAAAAAGCCAATCCACAGTTTGGGTGTTTCAATGTGAAGCAAAACCAACAAAAGTTGTTTGTTCTCGAAGCGTTAAGAAGCAAATGGTGGCGTTTTTCTTCAAGAAAGCCGGTCCTGTGGTAGCTGTGGCTTTCGAAAATCAAAAGACCGTTAATTCAGCGTGGTATACGACCATTTGTTTGCCTGAAGTTTTCGGTAAATTGAGAGAAATCAACCCAAAACGACGAACCAGTTTACATCACGACAATGCCAGCTCACACACATCACATGCAACAAACGAGTATTTGGACACACAAAAGATCGAATTGATACGTCATCCGCTTTACAGCCCCGACTTGGCACCCAATGACTTCTTGTTCCCACTAATTAAAGGTAAACTGCGTGGACAAAGATTTTCATCGCCCGAAGAAGCAGTTGAGGCCTTCACATGTTTTTGAGCTACCATCTTCTTATAAGGAACATTCAAAACGTGCTTTATTAGCCATGTGTTACTAAAAGTTTTTGAGTGCATTCTTTTGGATGTGAATAATTAAATATTGAAATAAAACTTCATTTTTGTAATTTCTCTTTTTGCTTCCATTATTTGAGGTTAAATATTCCTACGATCCTTCAACCACTCAAGAATTTAAAGATGCTAATTATATTAAAAAAATAATTTGAAAAGCACTTAAGCATATTGTTAGTACTTTCAACCCTTAACATAAAATAAAATTATAAAGAATTATACGTAATACCGATAAGTTTGTGCAATTATATGTAAATATTGATCCTGAATACCTCCATTTATAAAAGTTTCAGAACTTTTAACTTATGTGATCTTTTAAAAACCGAATTTTGTATCATTAAAATCATTCAGATGCGTAAATGATGACTAAATCCGAATATTTAACTTTTCTTGCGATGTAGCTGATATCTGAAATTAACGAATTAAGTAGTCGTAGTCAATTTCGAAATAAAATTGTGCTGCAAAATTACACTGAATTATACTGTACTTAACACAAATAGATTTAAAAGGACTTAAACACATTTGTAAAATGGAGTAAATAGATGTTTTAAAGCGTTTTCAATACAAATCGTTAAAATAACTAGAGACACAAAACACTCAATAAAAGACAATGCCGTTGACTGAGTTGGTAGATTAAATCGGGCCAGGTTAATGCTTTTTGATTTGCTTAATTACCAACAAATTTCCGCTTAGTTATTTTCACCTAACATCAATATAGTAACTTCAATGTAACAATAATAAAAGTTATCTCGGACGCCAAATTATTGTTTATTACGCTCGGAATAACTAAACCGAGGATACAATAAAGAATTCACCAAACTGTCAAAATAAAAGATGTACAAATTATGTTTATTAAGCATTTAAATTTGGGATTATCTAAAATAAATCTTAAAACTAGTGTTAATAGCCTTATACTAGTAAATCATTGGGGAATAAAACTTTTTGAGAACCTCTGTTATCAAAAGTAATACGGAGATGTAAACCATAGGCACTAGTTAACCTAGAATATATTAATGATCAACATCAACGGGTAATAAAGTACTTGGATAGTTATCGTCCAGGAGTGTACCATCCGTTGAGGAACGCCATAGTAATATTCGTGAGTGGGAAACCCAACTGGAAATTGAAAAAATATTTTGAAGGAATGAAGGAATACCCTCAACTTGTTTTTAATGTAAATTTAAATAGTAATATACTTTTAAATTTAAATAATCCACCAAGACTTACCGATATTACCACGAGAGATAATACTCGACGACGTTAGGGGTCCACAGCCTTGTCCCCTCGACTACTTCGCATTCTAACGCCCGCCCCTAGTAAATCAACTAACTCAAGAGAAAAAAAGTCAAATCAGATAAAAGAGTTCCAACGAACGAGTCACAATCGGTAAATCCGCCAAGAGAGGCCACTCTACCCTTCACAAGATTCAGGTTTCATGTTGTTCCACAGTCGTCGTCCAAGACTAAACGTACCCCTAACTAACACGCACGTTCTGTAAATAAGTCGAAATCTAGATGATGTAGCAAAGGAAAGGATGATGCACTCTTACGAACACAACATAACCCTCCCTTAAAACTACCAAAACGTCATAATCAGGAAGTCACAATCGGGAAGTGAGCTAACCGAGGTTGACACGAGGCGAACCGAAGTCCTCAAGCACCGTCTAAGAATAGAACACCAAACAAATCAGGAATCGTCAAAAGCTAGAATTTCGAAACAATTTTAGGGAAACCAGAATAACTAAATCAAATAAAAAATAAAATGTATACAAGCATTACCAGTTTTCTTACCAACGGTTAAGAGTTTGAAAATTTCACTTTAAATAACGATCAGAGATAAACTCAAAATGGTTATCTTAAATTTTACTATCGCAACAATAGCAAATTGTAAATCCAATAAAAGAAGATAATTTACCTGAGAACTAATGTCTCGAAAATCGGCAAAAAAATCGCACAATGTGATCTAAATATCAACAATAGTGCTAAACAAATGTAGCAAAAATAAAATAAGTGGTTTGCAAAGCTACAAAAATATAAAATCAAATAATGTGCGAAATAAGCACAAAAATCAAATTAATTTGAAAAATCCTCAAAATAATTAAAATGTAAATAAGAAAACCAGAATGTAAGAATCTCAAAAATACTGGGAATAGAAAAATAATTAAGAATGATTGGGGTTTTAAATCTTTAACATGAAAAACACCTAAGGGTTTATTATCGATAGGGGTGGCCAATCGGTACGTAGATGGACCTAACACCTCAATAACTTTTGCTTCTATAAATTTTAACGTTTAATTTTAATGGACGACGTCGCAAATTGTAAGATTTGGAATTACTTTCGTAAGCTGCATATAAATTTTGTTTAACATGTTTGAAAACGGGTGAAAGTTCATTTAAATCTTGAACTAATTGTTCACGGTTAGTAATCCACTTTAAAGTCTTTTAATCGACCATAAAAATCTTCAGAAATTGGAGTTGGAACAAAAGCCAAAAAGGAAGGTGAAAATTTAGTAGATTCATGTACAGTGTTACGAATATCATGGGCAATTTTATGAATTTACGCGTCCCATTGCTTGTGATCATCTTTAATATAAGACCTAATTGCAGTACCTGCCACTTTATTAACTCTCTCAACAAAATTTACTTGGGGATGATAATTTGCATTAAACTAAATGGGTTGAACTTTGTAAGAACCCATTAAATTTTTAAATTGTGCACTTTTAAATTGAGGACCGTTGTCCACCATACAAATTTGACGAACACCGAAAAATAGAAATACATAATTTTTAATATACTGACAAATACCTTTAGCAGTAGCACTGCGCATTGGATGAATCAAAGTAAATTTGGTAAACCAATCACAAATAACTAATAAAACTGTATTACCACTCTTCGATCTTGGAAAAGGACCCACTAAATCAATAGAAATATATTGAAAAGGATAAGAAACATTTTTCTCTTTACGCATAAAACCATAGTGATTAAAATGTGAAGACTTGCTTTGGTTACAAACATTGCAATTTCTAATGTATTTGGAAATGTCGGACTTAATTTTGGCCAATAATACAATTCCTTGATTTTTGAAAAAGTTTTAAAAACACCAAAATGTGCTGATGTAGGTTCATCATGAAATTTCTGTAAAATACTTTTCCTTAAAGATTTAGGAACAACTAATTTCCATTCCACTAAATTGGATTCGATGCTTAAATCATTTGAAATAAATTTCTAAAGTTTATTATCTTCAACTCTCCAATCAGGAAATAATTCAGAATTCTTAGAAACGTTGGTTAACATTTTCTTATACCAATCGTCTAAATCTACAGCAGAAAATTCCAAAGGTGCTCTAGAAAGTGCATCAGGAACAACATTTAATTTACCTTTTCTATGAATGACTTCAAAATCAAATTGCTGAACTTTAACACTCCATCGGGCTAATCGACCTGCAGGATCTTTTAAATTATTGAGCCAAATCAGTGAATGATGATCAGTAATAACTCTAAAATGAGTACCTTTAATATAGGGTCTAAACTTGTGAATTCCAAAAATAAGGGCTAGTAATTCGCGCTTTGTAATTGAATAATTTTGCTCGGCTTTATTTAAAGTATGAGAACCATAAGCAATAACAACCTAATCTTCTCCTTCACCTTGAGTTAAAACACATCCAACACCACAATTGGAAGCACCACATTGTAAATAATATGTTTTAGAAAAATCTGGACTCGCTAAGATAGGAGTATCAACTAATAGAGATTTAATTTTTAAAAGTGAATCGTTCGCTTCGTTATTCCCTAAAACTTTTTGAGATTTCTTTTTACCTTTCAATAAATGATTAATAGGAGCTAAAATTGCGGAAAAATCATGAATGAAACGCATATACTAAGAACACATTCCAATAAAACGTTTAACTTCTGTAAAATTATTTGGTTGAGGAAATTTAGTAATAGCTTCCACCTTTGAAGGATCAGTATGAAGACCATTCTTATCGATAACAAAACCCAAATATGATAATTCGGGTTTACAAAATTCACATTTATCTAAACTAATATTTAATTTGGCATCATTAATCCTTTTAAAAACTTCTCTTAAAATAGCAATATGTTCCTTAAATGTACTTGAAAATATAATGATGTCATCCAAATAAACAAAAACCGATTGGGATAAATCACGACCTAAAATTGAATCCATACATCGTTGTAAAGTACTGGGTGCGTTGGTAAGTCCCATGGGCATAACAGTACACTCAAATAATCCTCTACGTGGAACAGTGAAAGCAGTCTTTTCACAACTTTCAAACTCTAAAGGAATTTGTCAAAAAGCTTTCTTTAAATCAATCGAAGTTAAATAACGAGCATCCCTTAATTTATTCAAAATATCATTCAAAATGGTAAGGGGATAAGCGTCTTTCTTAGTAATGGAATTTAATTTCTTCGCATCAAAACAAACTCTAAATTCGCCTGACTTCTTTCGAACTAAAACCATTGGAGAATTCCAAGGAGAAGAACTGGGTTTAATAATTCCTTGATCTAACATGTCATCAATTTCTTTGTTTAGCAGGAGATGATGGATAATAACGTTGTTTAATTGGTATTGCATCACCAGTATTAATTGAAAGAAAAGCTTTATTTGTTTGACCTAATTTCGAATTTGATAAGGTTTTAAAAAGATCAATAAGATTAATAAGATTTAATTCAAAAATTTGATCATTATTAAGATCATCAATACTCTTAATCATTGAAAATTCGTCCGTCAGAGTTTAAGCAAAAATATGAATATTTCACAGCAAAATCAGCTTTAATTTCAAATAATTGACAAAAGTCTACTCCCAAAAGTAATCGCAGTAGTAATAGATTCAGAAACAATAACGGAAATTGTTTTAGTAATATCATTAAGAGTCAAAGATAAATCAGCACTTCCCAAAATCGATTGTAAAGAACCATCAGCAATAATCAATGATGAAAAAGGTGAATTCCTATTTAATTGTAAATCATATTTATCAATTAACTACAATGCAGGCTTACCTAGAATTGTAACAGTAGCTCCACTATCTAATAAAGCAACAAAATTTTCATTAAAAATCTTCACATTAACAAAAGGTCTAATCTCATTTCTTTTTTCAACAAATTTAGAACAAATTTTTGGAGTTCCATAAAATTTATTAACTGTAATTAACCATTCTTTAAAAACATGCTTGTCAGCATCCAAAAAATCATAAGGAATGTGCCGACTAACAGAAAACTTCCTATTTACAAGTTTTTTTGAAAATTTACACTTTGGACAATTAGTAACATTGGAATAACCACATTTAAAGCAAAATATTTTTTCATCACCCTTGTTACAGGTGTGATAAGTATGACTCAATTGTTTACACTTAAAACATGTGGTTGAAGATGTAGCTGCATTAATTTTTGAATTATTAAAAGTTGAATTTGTATTTTTTGGTTTAGCACCAGTAAAATTGACTTTAGCTTTAATATTTTGACTCGATGTAGAAGATTTGGGTTTGTATTCAGATTGTCTTTGAAAATCTGAGCTAGAATTAAACTTGAATTTAGAATTCAGAGCTTTCACTTGCTGCAATTTTTTACATAATTCAACCAGATGGAAAATATCAGTAACATTAACCAGAGCTAACTGGGTAGCGAACCAAGGTTGTACATTTTTTATAATAGTTTTTAATTGTTCACATTCAGAAGGAGGAACGTCTAATTGTGAAAATAAATGAACCATTTCGGAAATAAAGATGGTTGGAATTTCATCAAAAGTCTGTTTCCTGTGTTTAATTTCGTTTAACAACACTTCATCATGACCTTCGGGCAAAGAGTCGCTTTTTAATTTTAAAATAAGCTCGTCCCAAGAATTTATTTGAGACCTAACTGCTCTAAACCACGTTAACCCCCATCCAGAAAATAGATCAATACCAGACAAAAGCATCTCCGACTTCGAAATGTTACGAGCCACCATTAATTCATTAAAAACATCTTTGTATAAATGTAAAAACACCCTTTTCACTTCCATCAAACTTAATATTCAGTTTATACACTAGAACAGAATTTCTAGAAATTTTTAAATTTTGAATTAATTTGGAAAAGTCTTCAGCCGCAATACTAACTGAAGTATTAACATTGTCGTTATGTGACATAGAAATATTAGAACTGTCTAAATATGGTAATTCATTATTCAATTCAATGTTTTCATTAATAGATTCGAGTAATTCTATTGACTCATTACATAAGGTTAGCAATTGATCATGTAAATACAAAAATTCATTATCAAAAGTTGTATAATTCAAACGTTTCAAAATATGCAGTAAACGAGTATGAACCCTTAGGTATTCTACTCTAGTAGGTTTAAGTAACGTTATGAAATTTATCTTTTAAGCAATCCAATTCCACGAATCAAAGAAATTTGGATCAATCCTTTCTAAATTTAATTTACGCCTTAGTAATTTGCGTTTTTCATCAACAGTTAACCTTTCCGTATCATTAACATTTCTATAATTTAATTCTATTAGCAATTCGTCACTACGTAGAACATCTACTAAATAATTCAAATTTGACATGGTTATGTTCATTAAATCAATGGCACTTTTCAAAAAATTTACGAGGAAATCGAAAATGGCTTCTTGCTTAAAACAACGTACATCAAGCAATGCAAAAAGGACGCTCACGATATCAGGTGATGTAGCTATGTGCGAGAAATTGTGCAAAAAAATAATTCAACGATATGGAAGTATAAACCCCTAAGAGGATATGCAACTTAAGTTACACCAATGCAAATTAAGTTGACTACAACACACTTATAAATCACTAATAATCAAAAAAAAATTTTTTACAACTAATAACGAATAACGCAAAAGATTCGTTACACATTATTAGTAAATTCAGCCCTTAACATGGAATAAAACGTTAGTATAGAGGATTATAATTCCCATAAATTTGCGCAATAGTACTCAGTTTTTGTTTCTGCACAGCGAGTATGTCAACACCTCAACCAGCCGAATTGAACCTGAATACCCCAATTATAAGATCTTCCAAACTTTTACAGTATAAAATCATGTGCGGGTTCAAGAAAGTCCTCATACGACACATGTAAATAGGTACAAATTCCCTATCAACGTGTGGCCTGGTTGTAAATGCTTTAGTAGGAACCTACTGGCTACCTGCGTGGTTAAATGGACCAACCTACTTAAATTTTGTTTGCAAAGTGTTCTCCCCAGCCTTTAGAAGATGTCCCCTCGGACAGGAAATTTTATGCATGATGGAACCTAGATACGTATATCCTAACCGTTAGGCGGATTTAGACCATGGTCATCTGATATTTTTGAGGTATCATGCTTAGTTCAATTTATTCCGAATGCTGGTGGTAGGTAATCAGATAAAACCCTGAGCTTGATCACTCACCCACATGTAGGATTCAGCGTCCTGTTCCCGAGCAGTCAGATAGGATGTATGAGCTGTTTGACTTGTTTTCTGTGGGAAACGGCTATCTGTATTCGGGAAACGGATATCTGTATTTAGGAAACGTATCCACTTCTTGGGGGAGAATAACTACCTCATACTAAGACAAGCTAGATCCTGGTGCTTAGGACAGTAGTATTATGTAAAAGATAAAGTAAATAAAAACCCACAGCATAATCTTTTTATTATTACAAACAGCAATTTTGCCAAAAAGAACCATCTAACTCTGATATACTTTTTAGCATAGACAACAACCCATCATTCTTTTTGTTTCCACGAACTGATTCTATTGTTAGAACTGAGCTATACCGAGCATGTACAAAGTCAGTAATTTGATTTGGAACGCTTATTTTGCTATTTCCATGTATTTGGGATACTGGTACTAGTTCTTGGGAGAAACTACTACCTCATTCTGAGACGTGGTTGGGACACTTTAATTCGAGACAAAAAGAAAACAAATTATAGTTATTAATATTTCTTTATTTAGTAAATGCTATACATTAGATAAGCAGGACGATAATACAAAATTTCTATTAAGCATATAGTGTTATGTGTATTAATATTATACACAGCATTTGTAACACCTTCAATGTCTGTAAATATAATCATTACTACTATAGAATTCTTTCTCTCGAAAACGATGGTAGTCAACACCTTGCTGTACGAAGTTTTTATAGAAACACACCAGATTGCAAGATTCAAGAAATTCTAATCTATTGATTAAATTCTTCTGCACTGTGGGCATTGAATGTGCAGGAACAGCAGTTGTAATTTGCTATCATAACAGTTTTCAAAATTCTGCCATATCCTTTAATCAGTTCCCAATTGTAGTAAATATCAAGATTGGTAGATAAAGATTCAGAGACTATATGTTCATCATCGTTTACATTTGACCAATCAGCTTGGTTTTCAATTTCTTGAGATCGGAAGGATTGTGATTCAACATATGAATACCATCTAAGAAGTTCGTTCCAGTCCTTTATGTCTAACACAATATTATTGCTTTGATTGTAGTTTCCACTCTTGTACGCACTACTGGTGCAAGGTTGAGGTGTGTACTGTATCCAATTTCTATATATTTTGCATGATGATAGATTATAAAAAACACAATCGATTAAGAAATCATTAGCTGCGTGTGTGTACACTTCATCCTTATATTGAAATAATGGTTGTAAGTGTTAGAGGAAAACCACAATCATGTTTTTTCTCTGTATTTTTATTACTACTACTACTACTATCACTATTTTAACAACACCAACAACACAATGTCAAAATATATAATACATATTTTCACTGCAACTATGTGGGGTATCCATATACAACGGCGAACTTGTGTGTTTTGATCGTTCCAGAAATGCTGCTTGCACTATAACGACTTTACTTGCTCACAATTGCACTACGATTAAACACTGTTTAAGAAATGATTCTAGTTAAAGCATGCATAATTTACATATGGTGGGGTTGTAGCACTACTTTGTGGTTTTTCCGGTTACCCCTAAACCACTAAGGAACACATCCTTCATGTTTAGCAATGTTTTAAATTATTCAATGCGGGTTTCTTCTATTAAATACCCATATAATAGCTGAAGTAATATACATTTAAAATCAGCTGTTTCCGTCACTATACGTTGGCCATACTTAGTATTAATTACAGCTGCATCTATCACTTTATACTTTTTAGATATCTCGAGACAAATTTTTAAAGGGACTGCAATAAGTGCTTTGATTTAACCCTGATAATTCCTGTTTAATAATTACAAGTTGCTACCTGACTGACTGATTTCAACGCGCCACACTGCGGTTTATATAAGAAAAATATGCCCTTGGCTTGAGTCTAATTTTCAACTTGTCAAATACTCACTTGTGCATGCACAAAGTCAGTTAGCTGAGTCATTGATTAGGAATGCTTATTGTGAATTTGACCTTCAAGGCTCTGCCTCTCTCGTTTCCAAGAGCTGGTCCTATTTTTAGATTTCTGAGAATTATAATATGACGCTTCTACAACTACCACTTTATACTTTTTAGATATCTTGCGGTCAGACAAATTTTTGAAGGGTTTACAACGGGTGCTTCCTGCAGATGAATAAGCTTTGACCAGGTACTCAGAGACAGAGATGTATAAAGTCAACAAAGGAACCATTTACCTTTGGCCTACTTTTTAATATAACAACCTATTATTCTTCTTGTTGCCATGAGGTTTTGAGGTTTATATGAATTGTAATATGGTACCAATAAAATTTGACCTTGAAGAGCTTGACTCAATTTAGCCAATAGAAGAGCAATTTAAACTTGACTGACTTTATAGCGTGGACAACAACTTGCTTATCTTGCCACGAACTGTTTAGATTTCTAAGAATTGTAATACCCCGCAGGTGAATAAACTTTGACTTTAACACATGACTTCGACTCAATTCAGTCAAGAAGGTCAATATTCTAGGAATTGCTTGAACAATGTAGCGTGACCTTGAAGATTTAAATTTCCCAACAACATACACAGGACCTTGAAATTCCATGATCTTGAAAAACTTTAAGGTCAAAGAATCACCCACACTTGACCTGTAAAAATTATATTTCCCACCAACATACACGTGACCTAGAAATTCAATGACCCTAAAAATTTTCAAGGTCAAAGAATCACCCACACACAACCTTCAATGAACTTGACCTAGACCAAAATGGCCCATAATTGGCCTATATTTACTTCTAATGATTCTTAAAGTTTTGTAAAAATGTGGAAAATAAAGATTGTAAATTTAGTACAGGTACTGCCCTCTAGTGGTAATCAGTAGATGAAGTAGGTAACTTTTAGGTAAGTGGTTTTGAAACCATCCAGATAACCATGGAAATCCGCTAGATGCCACTGCTTGTCAATTTTAAACTTTTAAATATATAACATGTAATTCAGAAACTTACACAATTTATATTATTGAGACAGGTATCAAATAAAGCTGTAAATGTAAGTTTTTAATTTTCCCATCCAAAGGTAATTTTTTAAGATAGTTACTATAAAAATGATTAAATCTACACGAATGAACCAAATAATTTTACATTACAAGCTACTTGTATTGTAATTTTTTAGGTATAAAATAAAATAAATATTTTACCTTCACCAAATTAACAGTACGATTAGTTTGGTACAAACTTTCAGTTACCGAAATTAAAGCTATTAACGTTCAGAAATTAAGAACATTTAGAAGTGAAGCTTATCTGAAATTTAATTACATTTAAAAAAGCTTTCTGTGCTTGTTATAAAGTTAAGATCTTTTCCAACACAGGCCAAAGTTCATTTAAAACTATTTTTGATTTTTAGCGCTTAGTTATTTAACCTAAAAAAACTTTTCTGTAAGAAACTTATCTAAAATTTAATTAACATTATTTGTTTTTTCACTTATTTCAATAAATATAGCAGTTTTCGTGACTATAACTAAAGTTTGACAGAGCCGAGGTTTTTAAAGGTAACTATAATCTATTTTTTTTATTTGCCCTCTAGATTTGGGAATTATGGCGTCTTGCTCTTTCAAAATGTACGTCCGACATGTGGCAAGGTTATGTAATCATTGCGGAAAAATAATTTAGGAACGCTAGACAAGACTAATGGGGTTAATTTCTGTTGAAAATATTCCACCATTCATTATTTCTCTCGAGGAATCAGATTCAGATCCAGAACTTTCTTCTGAAAATGATGAACCTAGTTCAGAAGTAGATATAATGGAGATGGAATAAGGAGTTGACTTTGACTCAGAATCTCTTGAAGACACCTCAAATCTAGTGGGCGAATAAAAAAATAGATTATAACTGTCAAGTTTCATTAATATTGGTTACGAATTGGTCACACACATACACAGGTAGAAACAGACATCCATTGGAAAATTATCGAGATGGTCTTCAAAATGCTAAAAAATGCGTTAATACGTTAAAAACTCAACATTGATTTTTTCACGAAAACAATACTTTACTTATGGCTGCTTCGCGGACAAGAAAGAAAAAGAAGTACGTCGACGAGGAATAGAATAAGTATCGCAAACGTGAAGGGTTTAACTGGACTCAGACGATATTGGAGACTGTGCAAAGCGAACATTATTTATATTGCAGATGTCAGTCCTGCTATTAATACTGTCCTTTTTGAATAAAGCACAATTTTGAAAAGTTCTTTTTATAATAAAATTTTTCAGTTGAAAGAATTTGTATTATAAAAATTTTATTGTAAAATTGTGGTTTGTTCGTCAAAAACTAGGCCGTTCATGTAGAGACCCTGGCATTTAACCATTAACGAATGAAAATATTTAAGCGTTTTAAAGTTTAATTTACTGGAAATATTTGAAAACGTGACTTATATTTTGTCTGCTATAATTACATTAAAATGCTTTAAGTTTTCTATTTATTGAGAAATCTCATAATAACAATTTAAAACAACTGGAAACCATTCATACCGAACTCTTACTCAAAAACTTTATTGAACAAAAATCAAAATCAAGAACCAATGAAGGAATAATTGATAACAGACACAAAGGTTTATCTTACATAGGCGGAATTTCGTAACAGATTAAAAGCATTAAGGAGGATTTTAGTGTAATTATTGCAGACACTCATGATTTTCATTCCAATATTGCGTTTTCTGTTTGTGTCTTCAGTGTCCGGGTTCCTACATGGGACAAACACCCCAGCTTTTAACCCTCCTATTGTGTTCGGGTCAATATGACCCAATTACGTTTCTAATGTGCATAATTCGTTAATTTATTTAAATATTTCGTTGCCACTACATTACTTTTATTTCATTAATCTAATAACGGTGTACCTAGATTGATATTTGAAAATTAGGATTAATTTTTTTTAAATGCATTTGCTCCACTCACAGTGTTTGGGTCTATATGACCTGGTGATTTGTTTGGTTCAAATTAGAAGAACGAGAAGCAGACTATTATCACAGACGAATGTATTTTATTAATTTTGTTTTATTTTCATAAATATAAATAACTTACATAATATTGCACATTATTGCACAATATGGCACATATTGCAGGCCTTATTTGAGTACCGGTAAACAAGTTTATTCCTGTTGAGGCTTGTCTGTGGCTCCACGTAAAAATGCAGCCAATGAGCATCTGTGTGTTAGTTCCGTAGTAAATATCAAACTTGACGCTATACTCTAATAAGAAATACCAATATGGCACATATTGCAGGCCTTATTTGAGTACCGGTAAACAAGTTTATTCCTGTTGAGGCTTGTCTGTGGCTCCACGTAAAAATGCAGCCAATGAGCATCTGTGTGTTAGTTCCGTAGTAAATATCAAACTTGACGCTATACTCTAATAAGAAATACCTAATTGAAATGTATTATTGAAAATGTGTAGTGAGAGAGTGGTTACGGATAGTGAACTTGAGAAACTTTTGTGTGTTTCTGATAGTGATTCTAATGCTTCTGAAGAAGAAGACCATTTGTCCGAAACAGAGATATGTAACAGCGAATCGGATGATGAAGTGGAAGCTACGATTTCAGATGAAGCTGATACGGATAATCACGTAACTTCAAAAGATGGCAATATAGTATGGAATGAAAAGACACATCAGTCTGGAAGGTTATCAGCAGCAAATATTATTTCGTTGATTCCTGGGCCAACAAGATATGCAACGTCGCGAATAATTGATATAAAATCCACGTACTTCTTATATTTCACACCCAAAATTGTAAACCTAATCTTGAAAATGTCAAATTTAGAAGACAAAAGACTTTGTGGCGACACGTTTCAAAAACTAACATTAGTTGAACTAGAAGCATACTTTTGGGCTACTGTTTCTAGCTGGAATGTATAAATCTCATGGAGAGGCAACAGCCAGTCAGTGGGATGGAAATGTAGGTCACCCAATATTCAGAGCAACGATTTCATGTAATTACACGAATAATTCGCTTTGACGATAAAAAACTCGACCACAGCGACGCAAAACTGATAAATTAGCTCACATACGGGGCTTGTGGGAAGCAATTCTGTACCTGCATATGCATATAACATGTAAGTTTACCTCGGAAAAAAATAAGGTGAACCTCCAGAGAGAGGTCAAGGTAAAAGAGTTATGCTAGATCTTACTTATGGTCTAAAAGGTCAAAACGTAACGTATGATAATTTTTTACCTCGTACGATCTGGGGCAGATGCTATTGAAAAGAAAAATAACCATGCTTGGCACTATTCGCAAAAATAAGCCTGAACTGTCAGCCGCATTGGTCTGCAACATGGAAGAAGCTCTGTTTAATCTTGCAGATTAAACAGGGTATTTAATAATGTTAATAATTTTAGTAATTTTATATTTAGTAATAAGTTGAGTAATAATAGAATTAACAAATGTAAAACGAATCGCAAGCAAAACTGAATATAAAGCAGGTTAATTATTGCGACAAATTGTGCTGATACAAAAGTGTGTAAGGTTGAAATTACACATATACTATATGCA
Source organism: Vesta saturnalis (assembly GCA_036346205.1). Taxonomy (NCBI): domain Eukaryota; kingdom Metazoa; phylum Arthropoda; class Insecta; order Coleoptera; family Lampyridae; genus Vesta; species Vesta saturnalis. The sequence continues at coordinate 2,689,918 of JARFJB010001893.1, read as the reverse complement.
TTATAACTAGTAAGCACAAAAGGCGCTTGAATAAAACATGGCCTACTAACTAGGTCAAAACAATAAAACACGTCATGTAGAAAGTTGTATATAAAGTGTAAATAGTATCGAATAAATCAGTTCTTGAATGAATCTCATCTTTTATTCAATTACTCAACAGGGTTGTGAGGTCTAGTCTACAATTGGTACAGTGACGGCGTACCTCACATTAAACCCCAACTAATCAATCTCTAATCAGAGCATTGAACATGGTCCTTCGAGCCACCACCAACGGCAACAGCTATTCAACATCAGCCTATTGAAGACATCAACACCACCAGCTACATTCAATTCACCACCACCACCGCCAAAGGAAGTTACAGCAGCAAGTCGACCTCTGTCAACTATAAGGATTTACGCCCCTTACAGGAAAGAAGAAACATATCGACAGTGGGTAAGAAAATCAAGCTTATAAATAAGAAACAACACAGGACTCAAAGCGAAAAATCTAGAAGATAAACAAATTGGCCAACACCCAAAATGAAATTGGCAAGGCTATGGAGAAGATGTTTACAAATATGAAGAAAGATGCGGCGGCACGGAAGAACAAGGTGTACATTAATGAACGTAGCAAGGCATTGGAAACATGGTGGGAAGAAGCGAACAGCACACACAATGAAATATCCAAACTGCAGATAGATGATCATGACTACCACACGTCAGAATACTTTGAAAAATTGGGTAAACTATATAATCACATTAAGAACTATCTGACAGAACTGGAAAAGAAGCTAACAACCACCTCGCAAGAAGACGATGGGGTCGATAAAGAACAAGAACAGCGATTGAAACGACAAGAGATCAAGATGCAACAACTAGGTGCTCTATTACAACAAGTAGAAGAAAGATTGAAGAAAGAAGAAAACACGGTCCAACTTAAGTTATGGAAAGACAAGATTCAGCGCCAATGGACTGCAATTGAAGACCTGCACGAACACATCAAGGTGCATGAAACAAAACATCAGGACAACTATTTTTCAAACAGCGAGTTCGAGAAAACCGAACAATGGTGTGACCAAATAAGCATCGAACTCGGAAACAAAATACAAATGGTTGGAGATAAGACATGCAGCATCAAGATGCCAGAAATAAAGCTACCTATGTTCAGCGGTGGCTATGAAAATTGGATGACATTCCAAGACCTGTTTGAAAAATAATACACTCCAACAAAACGGTGACAACAATAGAAAAATGCAGTACCTTAAAAGCAACGTCACAGGAGAAGCATCAAAACTAATCCAACACCTTCAAATAGCAGAATGCAATTACAAAACAGCATGGGAAATTCTCGAGAGCAGATACAACAACAAACGGTTAATGGTAAAAGTTTTAATAGACAAAATTCTAGACTTTCCCACCATCCAAGAGCAAGATGCAGGTGCAATAAGGCGTCTGCATGACACCACTTATGAGTGTCTGGAAGCAATAAAGAACCTAGGAGTAGAAACAGCCTCCTGGGGTCCTCTTATTGTCACATAGTAGCAAGAAAATGGGACGCAGAGACAAACAAACTATTCGAACAATCGCTGAAAGCACCAAATGAAATACCACTAATGGAGGAAGTAATGGAATTCCTCAAACTAAGATTCCAGTCAATGGAAGCGATGTCCCAGGCAAGAAAATCACACCATACTACCACACGAGGACAGCCCCAATGGAACCCCCAGTGGCAGAATAAACGGCAAGCATGCGTCTACTGCAACCAATATCACAAGTTGGGTGACTGCATCAAGTTCAAAGGGTTGTCAACACAAACCAGTGCAAATAAACATGGCAGACCAATCCAATACAAGACGCAAGCAAACACCACTCATAGGAAACCATACTAAAGGCAACAGATCAACTAAGTGACTTAAAGCAAAAGAAGAAGAAATCCAACAAGATTTAATCAACACCCACTGGGAGAAAATAGCATCACATTCCAGATTAAACAGTCTCGCAGGTACAGCAATGTTACTAGGAGTAGCCATAGCAATCTGGGGGCATACAAGGCATGGACAAGAATACGTCGAAAGAAGAAACCCAGGAAACAGAAGAAGAAAGATTCCAGATGGAACAACTTTACGCCATCCCAACCACTCGTGCGGCAGAATGTTCAATCTACGAATGAACATGAACTTCGGCTAGGATGTTTAATCTTGCAGATTAAACAGGGTATTTTAATAATGTTAATAATTTTAGTAATTTTATATTTAGTAATAAGTTGAGTAATAATAGAATTAACAAATGTAAAACGAATCGCAAGCAAAACTGAATATAAAGCAGGTTAATTATTGCGACAAATTGTGCTGATACAAAAGTGTGTAAGGTTGAAATTACACATATACTATATGCATTATAACTAGTAAGCACAAAAGGCGCTTAAAGAATAAAACATGACCTACTAACTAGGTCAAAACAATAAAACACGTCATGTAGAAAGTTGTATATAAAGTGTAAATAGTATCGAATAAATCAGTTCTTGAATGAATCTCATCTTTTATTCAATTACTCAACAGGGTTGTGAGGTCTAGTCTACAATTGGTACGAGTGACGGCGTACCCTCACATTAAACCCCAACTAATCAATCTCTAATCAGAGAATTGAACAAGCTCTTTCTTCAAAATGTTACTTTACCAAGGACACGTCGATAGCTTCTTATATTCCGAAACGGAATAAAAATGTTACGCTCATGAAAACCATCCGCCACGATAACAGAATGTGTAACCAAGATCATAAAAAGCCGTTTATGATTTTAGATTACATCAAAACTAAAGGTGCTGTAGACACGTTAGAAAAGTTAATAATAACATACACAAGCAGACCGCAAACTGAAAGATGGCCAAAACTATTTTTACGATATCATGGACATTTCAGCTTACAACGCTTATGTTTTGTGGTACGAAGTAACTCCAACCTGGAATGCTGGAAAACTTACAAAACGGCGACTATTTCCTGAAGAACTGGGTATATTGATCATTCCATTATTGCAAGAAAGAAAACGTCTCCCTCGAAGTATTCCTGCAGCTGAAATGGTTATGAAGTCACGTTTTGCAACCAGTAATGCCGAAGTACGGGAACAATCAATCCTAACCAAGCGTAAAAAATGTAATTTTTGTCCCTCTTCAAATGATAAAGATTGCAGTTGCTCAAAATATCGTAAAGCTCATGTATATTACTACTGTCAAAAGTATAACTAATAAATGTATATACCTAACTGCTACGTTCTGCCTTATTGTCTTATTTCTTATTATTATTACTTACCGTTCAATTTAAAGACTAGAAAACGACACCTATAGGCTACCGGGCCATAATGGCCCGAACATAATAAGCAAAACCAAAATGTTTACGCAATAGGAGGGTTAAAGAACAGACTATCCTCTCACAGATTTGAGATAAATAAGACCAAATCTAACTATCAATTTAGCTAACCATGCTAACCATTAACATATAATGACAATTTTGATTTTGATAACCCAAAAATGCATGCAACTAACAAATGTTACCGCAAAAGGATCTTCTTAGAATTGTGATTCTGTTATGGCAGAAATGACATCTGAAATTTAAGTAATGTTTGTAGTATCTGTCGTTTTTACCTTCCAACGTACATATACATATGTAGATATAAAACGTTATGCAATCGACTTTTGTTTCACTATGGTTAAATCGACTTATTAGCTCATTTGCAACTTTTGGTCAAGCTTCACCAAGATCGGCCATGATGTCTGGATGCGTATCCGTTCTGTGTGTGTGGATGTATGTTAGTATTCACGATAACTCCAGAATTAAAATACCTACGTACTAAATTTTTTTTGTTTAAGCTTGTTTTCAGTGGGTTTGCAGTTGATAAAGTTTTGGGAGAAATCCATCGGCAGAAATTTACTAGGTCAGTTTTGATTTTATCAAGTCTCTCTAAAACAGCAGCATATTTCAAAGATATAAAAATATCTAGATATAGACCGTAAACATATCGATTTATTATGTTCTAGGCAATTTTGATAAATTGCACACATGGACAACATCCACAGACACGATGCAGACACGCGACAGATACAAGGACACATACACACACACACACACACATATATATATATATATATATATATATATATATATATATATATATATATATAGACACACACACACACACAGCAACACGAGCACACAGACACACAGACACACACACACACACACACACACACAGCACACACACGCACAACACACACGCACACACACACACCACACACACACAGCACACACACGACACACGAACACACGCACACACACGCACACACACACACGCACACCACACGACACACGCACACACGCGCACACACGCGCACACACACAGCACACACACGCACAGCAACACGCACACGACACACACGCACACACACGCATACACACGCACACGCACACGCACACGCACACGCAACACACGCACACGCACACACGCACTCACACGCACACACGCACGAAACACGCGCACACGCGCCAGCACGCGCACACGCCACACGCGCACACACGCACCCGCACACGCGCACACGCGCACACGCGCACACGCGCACACGCGCACACCGCACACGCACACACACCGCACACACGCGCACGCGCACACGCGCACGCACACACGCCACAGCGCACACGCAGCACACGCGCACACGCGCACACGCGCACACGCGCACACGCGCACAGCGCACACGCACACGCAACACGCACACACGCACACGCACACGCGACACACGCACACACGCACCGCACACAGCACACGCGCACACACACACACGCACACACGCACCACGCACACGCACAGCCACGCACACGACAAGCACACCGCACACGCACACACGCACGCACACAGCACACGCACACACGCACACAGCACACACGCACACGCACACACGCACACACGCACACACGCACACAGCACACACGCACACACGCACACAGCAACGACACACGCACACACGCACACACGCACACACGCACACGCACACACGCACACACGCACACACAGCACACACGCACACACGCACACACGCACACACGCACACGCGCACACGACGCACAGCACACGCACACGCACACGCGCACACGCGCACGACGCGCACACGCGCACACACGCGCACACGCAGCACACGCGCACACGCACACACGCACACGCACACGCGCACACGACGCACACGCGCACACGCGCACACGCGCACACGCGACACACGCGCACACGCGCACACGCGCACACGCACCAACACGCGCACACGCGCACACGCGCACACGCGGACACGCGACAGGCGCACACGCGTACGCGCACACGCGCACACGCGCACACACGCACACGCGCACACGCGCACACGCACACACGCGCACACACGCACACACGCACACACGCACACACGCACACGCACACGCACACGCACACACGCACACACGCACACACGCACACACGCAGACACGCAGACACGCAGACGCAGACATGCAGACACGCAGACACGTAGACACGCAGACACGCAGACACGCAGACACGCAGACATGCAGCACGCAGACACGCAGACACGCAGACACGCAGTCACACAGGCACACACACGCACGCGACGCCACGCACACACACACACACACACACACACACACACACACACACACACACACAACACACACACACATACACACACACACACACACACACACACACACAATTACTCCATATGCTGGGAGTTATTCTTAATGTGAATAAGTCTGTAGGATTCTAGACCGGGAAATCGAAAAATATAATTGACAGTCCAATTGGGTGTAAATGGTCGAATGAATATATTAAAATAGTAGGTGTAACGTTTTCACACGATAATAGCATTGTCAATAAAAACTGTGTTAAAGAAATACGAGAATAACTGGTACAAACTGTGTTAAAATGGAGACCTTTAATGTTACATTTATCTTATTATGGAAGAGTAGCGCTAATAAATAAATATATTGCACCACGAACATCTTCAGGTTCTTCCATTCTGCGATAAAGATTTGCATTTGTTTCAAAATACCTTAATACCTAAACAATAAAAATTAAGCAAAAATTGTTTCGAATATTGCTAGCAAAAAATATCTCATCATAAATGAAGAATTTCACTGGAAATCGTTGTTTGATTACGAGCTAAGGAAGAATAGAAAACAAAACCTTACGTGGCAAAATTTTATGCTGCAAAAAGGAACGTACACATGACGTAGGTACTTATATGTTTTTCAAAAACAAGTACTACAAGCTTTAAACTAAAAACACCTATTTTCCTGTCACTGCCCAATACATTCTAGATATACCTCTCACAAATAATGTCCTTTCAAAAGATATTGGGATATCTTCTGTGTGGAAATTAATTAATGTTATCGGTGAGAAATATTAAGGATAGGGAAAAATCACTAACACTGTCTCACGATCAGATTATAGAGCTAAATGAAAACCAGTAAGCAATCCAAATATGGATAAACAAAATGTACTACACTCAGTAAAAATGTCAAGGCCCGCAGCATAAACCATTTCACTTTACACTCACATTAAACAATAGTAACGATATATACTTAGAACAGAAATACAAAAAGACCTAGACACATTTCCTACTAAACTGTGAGTACGGAATAGTAGATCTACTAAAAAACGAGATTACAACGCATGTGATACACTGGGAAGCCTTTGAAGAATATCCAACGTTAGAGTAGGAGAGTGGGATATCGTGGCGGTTTGCAAAAGGTAGACTTGCAGACGGAATATTTCTTAGAAAATGCGAATCTATATGGCAAACAACTAAAACAATGTTCTACAATACAACTGGAAAAAACTTATTTATGCTAGATATTACATCATGAGTAAAGAATACAACTAAAAATTGCAGACTACCAAACTTTATCTTAAACATGGCAAAGTTAAACACCTACAACAAATAAATTAAAAAAATAAAAGAAAACAAAACGATTGTAAACCCAAGAGACTACTATCTGCACAACCTGAAAAGTCGTATTACAAAGGAGCTTATATGGAGCAAGGCAATAAATGACAATAGACGCTTTATTAATATGTGATGTAAAATAATGTTTTGTGCGCAGTTAAAACGATTCTCTTATTTACCAATATTAAATAATCCTATTATGTAATCATATCATTTTGTTAATGTTCCTTATTTGTACATATCTTACGTATATATATATATATATATATATATATATATATATATATATATATATATATATATATATGTGTTAAAATTGTGCCTAAAGGTATGCTGTTGGGTTACAGAATGCAAAAGATTTACCATCTACATTCTGGTGCAGTCAAGGAGTTGTTTCTATTGAAGTTGGCGTACCTCAAGATCCGTTTTCATTGCCGTTACAAAAAAAATTCTTGAACATTAAACCGTTAAATGGAGTTTGTGGTAAATGTGGATATGTATAGCTCACCCAACGAAATTTTCGATCCGCCACATTACTTTATGTAAGTAGTCCCTAGATTGAGTCATGGGGACATACGAAATAGTAGTATGAATAATTGGTTGGAACTAGTTAAATAAATTAATGTTCTGCATCGAAAATTTCGTTGGATAATCTGTACTACACAATACGATGAAATTAGAAGGAAAACGTTTTATAATAGAACCTTTCGACTCCATCACATTAAATTCTTGGGACAATTACGCTTTAAAAAATATTTCAAAACAAATCACGGTGAATGATATGAAATACAGATTGGGTGGCGTAATAGGTAGGAACATGCGATTCTTAAAATCCAAATATTTGCTTCGTTTCTTCCATTGTCACCACTACGTGGAAAAGTAAGGGTTTTATGTAATTAATTTTGTATAATCTGGTGCTATATATTTCGAGAAATAAAACAATTACCTATCACCTAAATCTATCGACCCTTTTTTAAATCCTCTCTTAAAGCACAAAAAGTGTCATTTTGTTTTCATTTACGAAATTAGCTGAAAAATTATTAATCTAGTTCCAATTAAATTATCGTTTGGTCTAAGTGACATTCTTTTGTATCTGGGGTGGCAGATAAAATGTTGATGATGTATTGATATATCTTAGTTTTGACTAGGTGTTAAAATTCAATGAATGTTGTATTTGACTCTGACATATCCGTGGTGTATTACCGCAACGTTTGTCTAGTATTACTTTTAACGCTTCCAGGAACAAAATAAAAAACACGTTATATGCCATTTATCATAGGTTTACTAAATGTATGTACCTCAAATATATTTTAATAGTAGACTAAAAATTGTTAATAATTTTATTAAATACATAAATAAAAATTATTATAATAATTTAATATTAGTAAGTTGTATGTGAATCCTTGCGATATTGCAGGCTCACATTCCATTAATATAAGTAATTTGATTGTAATCTCATTATATTTAGAATTTACATCAGTTCTACATACATAAAGACAAAACTTACATCGATTGGGGTTTAAATCTGATGCGCAGTTGGTTACGGTATTAGCAAAGTACAGGTCATAAGTTCAAATCTACTGACATAAACTTTTATTTATGTGTTTAATAAAATTAATAATAATTCTTAATTACATAAATAAAAAGTTTACTTCGAATAGGAGTTGAACATACGACCTGTACTCTGCTAGAGTACCGCGCTAACCAACTGCGCTATCGAAGTACAAGCCACAGTCGATGTAAATTTTGTCTTTATGTATGTAGAACTTATGTAAATTTTAAATTTAATGAGAATAACAATCAAATTAATGGAATGTGAGCCTGCAATATCGCAAGGATTCACGCATACCAAAGCAGGTTGACTAATATTCATTTATTATAAATTTTTGTTATGAACGAATAAGCTCAAAAGTAAATATGTAATTAAAAATTATTATTAATTTTATTAAATACATAAATAAAAAGTTTACCTCGAGTAGGATTTGAACCTACGACCAGTACTTTGCTAGAGTAGACAACTTTACTAAGATTATCGAGTGAAAATGTAAAATCTCACTCCATGCTGATTTTTCTTGATATTGCTGATAATGCCAGTCCCTATTGTCAGAAATCAGATGATTTATTGACTTTATAGTAAACAAATAATAGTATAATACTTTTTGTCCAACAGTTGAAGTTTTTCACGTGTTTCATACGTTAGTTTTCAATGACTAAAATCAAATTTTATTCACTAGTGACTAAATTTTATATGGCGAGTGAAGTAAGCCATTATAAGCCAACAAAACTTCCTCCAAGCTTGATTGCACTGCATTTTCAGTCTTCCAAGCTTTGAATAACGAGTATTTTCTGGCGAAAACTCCATGACCTTTCTATACTAGTAAAAATGAAAATATGATCGAAAATTTATTTTTCATCAACAACGTATTCATGACAACCGGTCGACCGACCATGACAACCAAGACGTGGCTGCTTGACTCTTTTTTATACTTTCTTTTTAATAATCTCTTCAAGTTTTTCGTCAAAAAAAAATGCAACTGTTGTACAAAGGTCGTATACCACGTAAGTGAAATGCCATTATAAGCACGTGAGAATCTCACTTGCTTATAATGGCTTATTTCACTCACTTGTAATATAATCTACTATTACTAGGACAATTACTTCTATTGTATTTTCGTTATTGACTTATGTAATCCAATAAATCTGTCAGCAACATTATTGTTAACTAGAAAAATTAATTTTGTGTGTCCAGGAAACACATAACTTTTGTTCGAAATTAGATGTTTTATTTTCTTAATAGTGTTTGAAACATAACGATTTCCGATAGGCCATATATATATATATATATATATATATATATATATATATATATATATGTATTAAACGTTCGAAAAAAAACACACACGCACACATCATGGCAGATCTTGGCGAAACTTTGTCAAACGTTGTAAACTGAGGTCGATGTAGCGTTAGTGAGAATAAAGTCGATTGCATAACCTTCTGTATCTATGTATGTGTAAGTTGAAAGATAAAAATTAATAGTAGTTTACTTATATTATTTTATTACTAGGCAGAAGCGCTATTATGTGTTCAACGATAATTGAAGCTTTTGCAATAATATATATTTTTACAAACTTGAAATGTTTTAATGGAAATGACTTATCTAAGTATTTTTAATAATAATCATTATTAACATAAACAATTTTTGTTCCACTATTTTTAGAACAACATTTTGAAATACAAATAATGGGATAATGTTATTTTTTAAGTACCTTATTTTTAATATATACTAAACCACAGTTACGACGTTTGATGGCATCCAGTGCTCGCGGTGAAACTCTAGGTTTACTGTTGCAATAATCAAACGCTTCAAGTATTAGTTTGGTGTCGATATTGCCAAAGCGTTCAATTATGTACTCTGGAGCATTGTTTTTCACAAGTTCAAAGTGAACCTCATCGTTTTCGTTGTACATGCCTAGATTGGACATAAGGCAGTCGTAAAATTTTATAAAATCTTGATCATTCTCAGGGAGTTTGTCTTGAGACATATACTCGTTCATGTTGTCTGCTGAAACACCACTTATTTTTGCACATGATTCTGTAACATTGGCAATCCAGATTGCAATATCTTCATCTGGTTTTCCCTATAAATCAATATCTAGATCAATTAACTTCAAAAATCCATGCACTTACCTGATGTGAACTCATAATTAAAATTAATGTAATTAAAAGTTTCATTTTGTTTGGTTATAATTCAATAAAGTAATTTCAGTTTTCTCATTGTCTTATACATATATGTAATACAATAATTAATTATCTGCCATAAAGTAGATTACATTTGTGTACATTTATGACATACAGAATGATTAAATACTAATTACTTTGTTATCAATATCTATAAACCTATATTTAGATTATTATTGTTTTAATTTTCAAAACACTGAATATACATTTTAAGTCTTTTATTTAAAAAACGAAACTAGTTATAAGTGCCTATACTGGGTGTAAGCTCTGTAACCCTCACATCGGAAATTTGAAAGTATGTAGATATAAAATGTCCTTAATTATATAAATTAGCGTTACAATTGTACTAAATATCAGGTTCTATTTACTAAAGATTGTTTCCATTTTTGATTGCGCCCCCTTTGCACTCCCGTTCACCATATGTCTTTTCTGTTGTACTATCGCGCTCAAAAAATACTGGTACAGCAACGTTTTGGTTGTGTGCATTTGGTTTGACGGCACATAATCAATTGCGTTAGCAGGCTATGACCATGGAATATCCAAGTGATAGTGTCGAAGATCTATCAAATTTGCCAGTTTGACAAATGCTTAACCCCTACCTGAAAATCGTGAAATATCCGATTTACACACAACAAATGCGTCTTCATCAAAATTTGAATTTTGGAAGTGTCTACAGCAACAAGCTGTACCAGAATTTTTGAGCGTGATAGTACCACCCAGGTTGGCAAGTTATGAACACATTTTTAGTTTCCAAACCTAACCCCCCCTGATTTAATAAAATTTCTTTCTTTTCTTCATAGGCTTCGCTTGCACTTGTATTGCAGCATTATCCACCACTAAAAGTTTGGAATGCACTTTCTAACAGACATCTGATAACCGATTACCAACATTACTAATTGGCTCCTCCACTTTTAATTTATTGAACGCTTTTTGTTGTTAGACTGCATTCGTTGTAGTGTCTTATGCACCACATCTTTTATCTTTTGTGTCGTTATGGTTGCTAAGCTTTGAACAAATTACGTTTGCCAACCCTAGCTCACCCATTTTGACAAAAACGGCTTTTTTCTTTACCTATACCTTGTACCATTATTCACCACTAAAAGTTTGGATTGCTCTTGTTAAAAAATGTCTGATATAATTGATTCCGAACATTAGCTAACTGGGGAACTCCAACTTTTAATTTATTGAAGTTAGATTTCACTCTTTCTGCGCTCCCACACACCGCATTCTTTTTATTTTCACCATTTTGGGTTGCTAAGTTTTCAACAAATTGCGTCCCGCTCCCTATCCCTTCCACTTTAACAAAATTGTTTTTTTCTTTATCTGTCCTTGCAATTGTACTGCACCACTGTGCACCGTTAAAATTGTGAATTACGCCTTAAATGTTTAATAACCAATTAATTGAGTATTACTAACTAAATCCCCACTCCTGAGTTATTGAAAGTTTGTTATGAAGTTATGACAACAAATTTTATTTTCGGACACTACCTTACCCCTCCCCCAGTTTTATAACATTAAATTTATTTTCTTTTTGCCTGAATTTATACTGCAATACTGCGCACTACCAAAATTGTAGATTGTACTTCTTCACAAATTCCCAAACCCTGTTTAACTTTCCCCTTCCTCACTATAAAAGTTCAATCATTTGGTAAAACCGTTTGACTGCATCAGTTTTGCTTCTTTATGAAAACTGAAGTAGATTACATTTCATACAAAATATCTGAGAATTTATTCATGGATCGTAAGCTATTCCTTTACAAATTATTTCTAAAGTATTTTCTTTGAAACCAAATACAAAATACAAAGCAAAATAAAGAGTATCTTTTACTTTAACCCTACCGTTGTTACTCTACTACTTTCACTAGGGGTGTGGTTATCTCTGGGAGATCTTATAAAACTGCTGCTTGAGTACAATTGTTTAGGGACAATGTACGGTGTATGTGTTTGAGTGTCATCTGTTTAACATCCAGTTTACATGTTTGTATAACTATATATCTCCCATAAACCATCGGACTTATGAGAGAACACAATAACCGTATGTAGTTCTTAACTAGAATGCTACAGTACAATCAGTACGGACAACTGGCAGAATTTGGGCGGTCTTTCCAATACTTGTCCATGGGACGCTACTTTTGATTGTAATTAGTGCGTGAATGCTATTTTTTTATAGTTTGATTATGTCATTGAATTTTGACTATTTAGTTGTCGTTTATTATATTTGTAGTTTTTTATATTCCCAGTTGTTTAAACGGTATAATTTTTAAATTTTAATGTATGTGCAGTAAAATATTGCCGTAATACATCCACAACTCGTGGAATTACCCTATTTGGGTTTCCAAAAGATAAAAATAGATGAGCTTAGCAGTAGTTGAGAGAAAGCGGTACACAGAGGAACAGAGGTTGTGGTGCCGATGTGTGACGTCATCATAGCTCATAACCTAATAATAATTTTAGCAACTTTCTCAAAATTTTAACAGAATTAGATTAGATAAACAAAACTACTGTAACCTAACAAAAAGTAGATTAGAAAAACAAAACGTAAAAAAAGTTGCATGTGCCGGGATTCGAACCCGCACCAACTGTGTGGCTGGCGACCGCTACCACTAGGCCACCAGCGCCCTGGCAGTTTGACATTGAAAGTGATATTTAAACCATTAACAAAAATTCCTATTTACGTAGATAAGGCATGCGCAATTCGTCAACGGCACCACATACTCTGTCCTCTGTTTACTTCCTCCTGTAGTTGAGTGCAACATAAATATTACTTAAGTATTTACCAAATTTCAATCTAAACACAGTTGCGTGAAGTGTGTAGTTAATTTTTAAACTAATGAAGCTACCCCCCACTTTTATTTCTACAATTTGCCTGTTTAGAATAAAAGGTGTTGAGTTTGTGTGTAGTGACAGCGTTACCTTTTAATCAAATAATAATAATAAAATGTCATTAGATGAAATACTTCATATTGTATTGGTGACTTTTATTGCTAGTAGTTTTCCATTAATTTTGTTTGGGCCGAAATAATTATATCTCTATCATATCTCTCTATTATATCTAATGTAATAAAAATGTAGGTTCCCTGATTTATTTGGTGTACATAACGTTTTCCTTCTAATTTCATCGTATTGTGTAGTATCCAACGAAATTTTCGATGCAGGTCATTAATTTATTTAACTAGTTCCAACCAATTATTCATGCTACTATTTCGTATGCCCCCATGACTCAATCTAGGGACTACTTACATAAAGTAATGTCGCGGATCGAAAATTTCGTTGGGTGAGCTATACATATCCACATTTACCACAAACTCCATTTAACGGTTGAATGTTCAAAAATTTTTTTGTAACGGTAATGAAAACGGATCTTGAGGTACGTCAACTTCAATAGAAAACAACTCCTTGATTGCACCAGAATGTAGATGGTAAATCTTTTGCATTCTGTAACCTTTAGGCACAATTTTTAACATATTTGGTATGGTAGATTCGGTATTAATTTATGGAAGTGACGGCATGTAGATGCGGAACTTTCGAGAATGAGAAGGCATTGGGCCAGTAGTATATATGTAACATCCATTATTTCTGGTATTATATTATTTGAGCAGATAGCTATTAAAATCATTTGGATAATGCTGCTTCTACTATTTCCTCATTTAACGTTTTCGTAAATATATTATTTTCTTAAATTAAATAAATTCTTCTTCTTCAAATTATTGATGGTCACTTACACTCAACATGTACTTTCACTAGCATTACGGTTGGTAATGACAAGTTCTTAATAGCGTTTTCCACTGGGAAATCTGGTGCGCACTGAGTGCAATTTTTGTGTTCCACTGACAAAACTCAAAATCTGTTTGAAACTCATGCCAATAAATGAACTGAGATCATATATTAGGCACGAGCTACTTGAGGTCGTGGAGAGTGTCTAGTGCAATTATTTTGAATGTTTACATCTACAATGGATGATAATAGAAAATTGCAAATAATTTCTGAGTTATTATCATCTTCAAGCAGCGACGAAGACGAAGAAGAAATTACAATATTGCGTAGTATTAGAAAAGAATTCCTAAAATAAAAGGTTTTGTACATATATGGTCTGAAGAAGAGGTAATTAATTTATTATTTAGTAGTCTATTGGCTAAAATGGTATTTTTTCAGTTTAAAAAAAATGTTCGAATGAAAATTACCACTTTTCATAATTTAGTTAATATGTTTACTAACTCCAATTTTTTTTTCAAAGGACTGTTCTCCTGCCGGAAGCCCTCCATTAAATCCCGAAACACAAATATTATCTTTTTCATAGTTGGTGTGTTTACTTTCTAAATAACTTTACGTAGGTACCTACTACCTAAGTATCACACATGCACAATACACGAATATATTCTTGTACCGTGGTTGCAAGTAAATATAATTCACACGTTTTTAAGGTTTTCTGGAAATAAATGTTGTCTCTGAGATGTCGCACAAAGATTTGATACAGAATGGGTATCTACTTTACATAGACAAATTAACAAAATTGACAATGGTTACTATTAAAATGAATCAATAAAATTGAAATCAACATTTAGCTCTCAATTAACTCTTTAGTTTGCATAAGAAAATTACTACTCTTCGTAAATTATTGCATTCACTGGTCGGGAGAAGATCACATATTAACACCACCGCACGGCAGAATACCGGAGAAATGAGTGAGCTCGGCTAAAACTCAATCGAACGGCCCCAAAACCGCAGAGCACTCGGATTGCATGGTTGTTTTGGAGGTATCGGTAATATAGTTGGAATCAGAATTTGGTTAGAGGAAAGAACCGGAATAGGCGCCACAAGCTTTAATGAAAGAAGGAACAGAAAATAAGAGAGAGGATAGCATGTAAAGCTTGAAACAGGAAGTAAGTAATAGGAATAATAAGTAAGTGAACAATTCCCTCAACAGACGTAAATTTATTTCCTTTTTGGAATTCCCAACAAAGGAGGCAATAAGCCAAATATTATTGTATAGTTGTACAAACATAAATAATAAACGAAGCAAATTATGTACAGTATGTACGTTATTTCCACAATTCACACCAAAAGAAAATAAAATATAAATTAAAATAAGTTTACGAGGGCAAGTCGTGAGCTTGCATTTAGGCCCACAGTAATTTATAGTTTAGAATACCAAAACAAATAATACCCCGTCGCCAAAACTTATAAAGAAGAATTAATATAAGTTAAAATAAGTTTGACAAGGGCAAGTCGTGAGCTTGCATTTACGCCTACAAGAATTTATAGTTTAAAATACCAAAACAAACAATGCCCCTTCCGGGCGACGTAAGATCATACCTGAAAAGGGCAATTTAATAAACTTATTAAGTCAGTTACTTATAAGAAAGAAATAATTAAGATAATTCAGCTTGCCTTTCGTTTAACAAAACTGAATACAAACCCCTTTTTGATTAAGTTACATAAATACAATTGGAAAAGCTTGTTCAGTCCCAATTTTATTACAAGAAGCAAAGAAAAACAGTAATTAAGCAACTTAAAATTAGAAACAGAAGTTAGTCTCAACAACCTTATCCATATTCGAGTAAAGAAAGGAATATTATTTTTGAGCTACCAAGTAATTTAAACTAGCGCGACATCTGGCACCAACAGACTAGCAGATTCAGTATTACATCTGGCATACATAAAAAGTACATCTGGTATGCATAAAAAGTTACATCTGGTATACATAACAGTTGCAGCAATGCTACTGCGCACGACCATAGAACCAGTAGTACAAAGGTAATTATTCAAAATGGAAGTTATGCATTCACGGGTGTGGCATCTAACTTTAATAAAAGTTATTCAAACTTTTAACTGTTGATTATGTGTGAAATATTAAGGATGGTTAATGAACATAGCAATTCTACATGAGAGAAATGGTATTAGCTATGGGCGGGTCTCCAACTGACAACGAACTTGTACTACAGGTAAATATGTTTAAAAAATACTTGTTGATGTAACTAGTATAAATATATTTAATTTCCTTGTAGGAAATTTAGGTACGAGTCTTATTCAGAGGTGAGACGTTTGTCAAATACTTGTTAACGGAACTGAAGTAAATGTACTTCTTTTCGTTGTAGAAAGCAATTTATTTATACATGCAAGAAAAAGGAAAGAGCTGACCTGTGGTTGCGAATGCTTATATGCTTTTCAAAGCAGGCAAGCAACGAGCAAGCAGTCTCCAGTACGTGAGCTACAGCTGATCGCAGTTTATCAGCAACACAGTCCAAAAAATAAACCAAAGAGACACAGAACGGATACTCTTGTCACGTCAATCAAGACAACCAAATGTAAACATGAACTTGAATGTAATCGTAATGGTAAAGTTATATGGACACTTCAATAGATGGAAACTTAAATATATAGAAACGTACGTTTATGGAAACCCAAGTTAGTTGCTAAAACGAAAGTAAAGAATGACAACGATGTTTATTCAGTAATAAGGTGTTATCTCTAAGATCGAATACGAGCAGTAGCTTAAATGTCTTAAACAATTTGTTACACTTATTTCTTTGAAGAAGTGATGTAAAATTCCTTTGTGTGTGAAATCTGAAAGATTTCGAGGTTAGCAAGATCTAAAACGGCTTACCAAAATGTGTAGGTGTAGTAAAATATTTCTATTACATCCGCCTTAAATGGTGATTATATCACTTATTATTATATAGTCAAAATTTTCCATAAAAATAATGCTTAGCATCTAGTAAATAGAAACAAAAAAATTTCCTAGAAACTTTTTACCCTTCTACAGCAATGGCGATTTTGAAAAGACAGCCAACGCATCAAGAAACAATTTTACAACTTCATTTGTTATCACATTTAAATATTGTTAACAGATGTTTGTTTTCAAAATAAAGCGTGATAAATAAGATGCAGTTATTTAATGGTATCACCATCTAGTGGTGATTTGGCAAAGAAACAGTTACGTATAAAATGGAATAATGTTGAAAATAAGCAGAACCTACGTTCATCTCAGAGATGGCGCTATAGGTATTAACTGAAATTAATTTTTGTTTAAAAACGAGTAAACTTTTAAAATACAGAAGTAGATATGAAAGAGAAATAATTTTAGTAAAATATAGACGCGTAATTCATAAAAGAAAATCGTTTTTGAAGTAGCAATTAGCTACAGTACAGGCATAATTTGTATATCATTTAATCCATTATACTCATTAGTAAATGCCGTAAATACAGCAATTTTACCGCATTATAGGAAAGAAAAAGATACTAGTAAGCTTAAAGCTCATTACTAAGTATTTAAGTCACAGATACTTATTTAAGGTAGCTTTCAGAAACAGTAACCAGATAAAACAATACAATCGAACCTATATCGAGTTTTGCATGTTACAACCATAACATTCAATTAATTGTTCGTCTATTATATCTAAATATATCCCAAAAAGCACAGATACCTAGATTTATTTTCGATATGATTTAAAATCTTATATATTAGAAAACGAGAATATAAAATGGTCAACCTTGTAAGCTTACCAAGTGGCCTTTGATTTTAAACTACAGAAATAGAATTATCTAAATACGAATAAATTCAAAACAATACGTAACCAATTGGTCATTAAAATCCAATTTTACTATGCGAAATTTTTACATACATAAATTTGTACCACATTCAATTAAATAATAATAAAAAAACAAAATACCAAAGATATCGCAAATAAAAGCAGTTCGTCAACTTTTTATTCAAACGACGTGAAAACATCAAATTCCGGAAAATAACACCAAAACAAACGACTGCGTTTATCCGCTCATAAATAATTTCACCAAGTTTACAAACAAAGATATGATAAAGCATTTACGATAACGTACAATATTGAGTTACCTTCTACACGGAACTCTTGAAAACGCATCCACCGGATAGCAACAAAGGCAACGAGAACGGCTCCAAGATACCAGCATGCGGCAATTTCCCAGTCTTAATTGCGATAGCGATACGTTGAATTTAATTGGTCAGGACGTTATATAGTTTATGTGCACCAAAGCTTTTACACAGATATAGTTACACACTTTAATGTTCAATTAAATCAGTAGCTCTATTTAAAAGTCTGTTTAATTATTAAAATGGCGAAGAAAAAGGTCTATTTACAAATTATTTACAGTGAGACTTTCGTCTATTGCTGGTGATTTTCCTTTACGGGGGAAATAAAACATTGTGCCTTCCCAGTGGTTTCATTCGATAATAAAATCAGATTTAATCGCGACCTCGAACCACCACTACAATGCACTCAGATAAACACATAACTTAGTGAAATGTTAATTATTAATTGACCCCACGGTCCGTAACTTCAAAATAAATAACCAGGATGGATGAACGTCTACACAAATATCTATCAAACGGGTGCTTTTAGTTGCAAACAACTTCTCCAAAAGTTCGGTACTCCAGGTACTCGAAAAAAGGCATTCCCCCAAGCCCACAGATCAAATTTCTTACTCACGAAAGTCAGATCGTAATGCGCGCACAATTAATCGCGCAAAAAACAGCTTCTTCCCCTCTCCGTGATATTGCACCATCTTTCTCAACCACGCTTTAACTTGAAAGAAAACTGCTGACACTGTAACGTGCACGACTCAAGTGCAAATTGTCGTCCACAGATTTATTCCTTAAACGATAATGATAATTATTTAACACTAATGGATTGAGATACTCTACTCCGACAGAAAACGGCGTCAATTACTAAACATGATAAGTAAAATAAACATCAACAGCTCCTGCTTAAACAAGTAAACCAAGGAATGATCTCATACTACAATTTAAATCAACTTTTCTTATCTACAACTACATTTTATTTTAACGAAACCTTTTATAAAAATTTTCAGGAAAACTAATTTAGATTCAACTTTAAAATTTCCTGTTTCCAATTGATTAGTCCACAAAATGTATACTTGCCAATTTCAGAAATCAAATCTAAATGGCAGTACGAAAAGTTTAATTCGAAAATCATTACAACTTAGAAAATCAAACAATCTATTGTTACTTTCACTTGTCCCTTGATGAACACAAAGAAAAATCAAGTTTCCTTAGCGTAAATTGAGTCGCTATCAAAAAAGAAAAAAAATACGTACATATATACAGGGCGTTGAAATACACATGACAAAGGTATTTGTGATTACAAAAGAAGATTTACCGATGTATTCACAAGAGTTCCAGGGAAAGTCCTTGACGCAAGAGTGCTAATTTTAGAATTCTTTTGGAATATTAAAAGGGAGGTTAGGCAACTTCTGCAACTTGATGTACACAGTGTTCACAAAATTACTCAGTTCATAATAGCATGTTGTGTGCTACACACTTTTGTATTGATAGTGTTGACACGTTAGAATATGCCGATCTGATTGATATTGAAGTTAACGATGCTATTGAGGAAAGACCTGCCGAAATAGATAAAGCAATATATTTGAAACAACAAGGGGAAGCGTAATTCAATAAGAGCAAATTTTGATTACTAAATATAACTACCTAATCCACTAAGCTTAAGAATGTTTCTTGGTTTTTTATGCATTAGTTCTACAAATTTTGTATATAAAGTAAAATATAATAAATCAATAAAACAAGGTTTGTTTACAATTATTTATTGCTTATTACCAAACAATTCTTTTAAAAGTGCTAATTGTTCATGAGCGTCTTTTTTTGCTACATGAATTGCTAATAACCTTTCTTGAATCGTTTTTTTCTGTTTCATCTTTTTTGAAGCTAAAAGATTGTCACACAATTTGTACTTTAGTAATACTTCGCAAAATTTCGGGCTGTAAACTATCATCTACAGCTGCTGTTTGCGACATCTCTTTTTCGTACGGTATATCCATTTTAGCTTTTCCAGAGATGTTATTATTATCAATACTGTCCTTTTTTGTTTATATATAGTTTTATTGCGGTTTTCTATCTGAATTGCACTTTTAATAATATTGAGATCTCTTTCCAAATCCATACAGATGTGCTGCCCCATGACCCTTTCTCTTATATGTTTTCATGGATCCTATTGATGTGATATAGCGCGTATTTATCCAGCACAAATTTTGTTTCTGCCCAACCCTACAAATTTCTATGCTCTTATTGATTAGGTGTTACGTCCTGGTTCACTGGATTTTCTATTTCGTGAGGCGTTTGTGATTTCTGATAAACTAAATTTTCGAGATCATCTTGCGAACGAATCTCTTCACGAAATATAACCGTTAGGTTGCCTTCATCATTAATTCGCTTTATTTTTTTTAATGGACATTCTACTTGTTTTTATTATCATCATCTACGAAAATCGAGGTTATAGTATGCTACAATAAATTTTAAAAAGAGAATAACAACAGACACTTACCTGTTAATTTAAACGCCAAAGTATCTTCATCAGTAAAACAGGTACATTCAATGTATAAACATGCTCGTTTATTCGAAATGATACCTCGAATTCGCACATTGTAAATAATACGGTAAAAAGTTAGGTTAAAATAAAACGTTCCAATGGAGAACACTCGATGCGTACGTTCTACTCGCTCATAGTTTTCTGTTGCACTAAACACGTTACTTGCCCTGCACTCGTGCACACTCAGTGCATACCAGTGGAAAACGCTACAAGTTCAATAGGAACGCTTCTGTTTTTTTCCTTCGATCAGTTGTTGCAGGCCACGTTTTAACCCTGGAGGAATATTAAATATTTCTGGATGTAATTAATCTATCCACTAGGGCCGAATTTATATTTATTCCTCATTATTTGTGATGATTAATCGATATTACTAATTTTTTACACTCAGCCGGATTTAAGGTTAAAACGTCAGGTGAGAATTGCTTCCTTTTTTTATGTTATAAAACGTTCTTTATTTCTTAATCCATCAACACAACAATTATCTAATTTTATTTTGACTATTTCATAAGTTTAATAAGGAAAACTGTGTAAAAAATGAATTTTCCCTATCGAGTAGTTTCAGTTTGTAATTACCTAGACAATTAAATTAAATAAATAATTTACTTCTTGTATTGATTTGTTGTCGTTACCTGCGCTTTTTCATAACACGAAAGTGTTACATAACACTTAACAATTAATTGAAATTTGATTGGTTAAGTTGACATACGTATGCGATAGTTAATCTAAGCTGGAAAGACGGGCATGGTTGATGAGATGATAGCTAAGCTGCAAAGCATAAGCATAAATATCGTCGCCGAAGTTGTAACCACAACTTACGCCAAGGTCATGAGTCTGAACAACATTCCGAAGATTTTAGCTGTCCTCGGTTATTGTTCGTTAAAAAGTTATTAAAAAAAAGGTTCAAACATACAGCAGCTAGTTTAAGTATAAATATTTAAAATATTCAACGAAAGTTTAGTATAATAAAATTGTAAAAGTCCAAACTAGTTTAGATTAGATAAACAAAACTACTGTAACCTGACAATTTTTATGATACGGTGCAAAAGAAAAAGAAACCAGTGTATCAGAGAGCAGAACGAGGGCAATCCGATAACAGAAAAGTTCAATAAATTAAACATAGAGGAGGGTCAGTTAGTAACGTTTGAAATCGATGATGGGACATTTTCTAGTAAGTGCAATCCAAACTTTTAGTGGTGCATAATAATGTAATGCAAGTACAAGCAATAGATAAAGAAGAAAACACATTTTTGTTAATGTGGGGCTAGAGCCGAAACATAATTCACGAGTGTGTTTGTGTGGGTGTGCATGTGTGGTGTGTGTGTTTTTGTGTGTTGTGTGTGCGTGCGTGTACGCGTGCGTGCGTACGGCGCGTGTGCGTGTGTGCATGCATGTTAGCATTTTTTAAGCTTGTTTTAAGTTTTCCTGGAAATGATTAGATATTGGGAGAAACACAGCAGCGGAGAAGGTGGTTTGTAAGGATCAGTTCTGTGGTTTTTATCAAATATTTCTGAAAACGGTGTATACTTTAAAGATATAGAAACACCAACATATAGGCCCTAAACATATCGGTGAACTACGTTCAATGGGATTTTTTGACACCCCGCGTAATTTAGCACCAAGTAAGGTAGAATTTAAGTGTTATTTCATATTAATAACGATTAATTCTGTATGAAAATGTGTAGACATACTTTTTAAGAATAACCTAATTTTACACAACTTTTCCTCATAAATATATAATACAAACTCAGTGTAAAAATTAATTAAATCGACTGAATAGCTCATTTTACCACGTTTGGCCAAGTTTGACCAAGATCGGCCATGGTGTCTCTGTGGATGTATGTTAGTATCCAGAATAACTCCAGAACGAAAACGCCTACGTACTTAAAATGGTTTATTTAAGCTTGTTTTTATTTCCAAAAAAAAACCTGTATATTTAAAAATATAAAAATACCAATATATAGACCTTAATCGTATAGATTAATTATGATATATGCAATTTTTTGATACAACGTGTAATTTAGCGGCAAAAAATTTCAAGGGTAGAATTTAAATTTATGAATAATGATTTAAATTTACGTAACTTTTCTCTATAAAGTTTTTTAATGGAAATCGAAATAAATGTAAAAAATTAAATAAATATGTTTGAAAATGCTTGTGTGGGTGCGTGCGTGCGTTTTTGAGTGCCTGCGTGTGTGGTGGGTGATTGTGTGGGCGTGTGTGTGGTTATGTATGCGGGCGTGCATGTGTGTATGTATGCGTGGGTGCGTGCGCGTGCGTACGTACACGCATGCGTGTGTACGTGCGTGTGTGCCCGCGCGCGTGGGTGCGTGTGTGTGTGTGTGGGTGAATATATGTTAGTATCGACGATAACTCCAGAACAAAACCACCTATGTACTTAAAATTTTGTGTTTAAGCTTGTTTTAATTCCACTCGGGGCTGATTGTATTTTAATAGGGACAGTTTTTGGTTTTTATCAAATATTTTTAAAACAGGTGCATATTTCAAAGATATAAAAATACTTAAATATATGCTTTAAACATATCGATTAATTATGTTGTATGCAATTTTTTGATACGACGCGTAATTTAGCGGCAAAGAATTCCTAACGTAGAATTTTATTGTTTGTACAAATTGGTTCAATACTGAATAACGACTAATTTATACGAAATTTTCTAAACACAATGTTCAAAGAAGATACTATTTTACATCACTCTTCTTTATAAAGCTGCTTCATATACCGCATGGTCAGTCGTTAACTAAATATGAATGAAAATCGTTAAACTGTATTAATGATAGCTTATAGAAGCGGATGGTTTTGGAATTTTTTTTAAGCTAATATGTCTATTTTTGTCTTTAGGTTTTTACAATGTTGCCTGTTTTCGTTATGAACGTATAAAAAAAATGTTACATAGTTATCCTAAAAAAGATATAATTCAACTATTTCATTTCTATTGCACTTTGAAGGTTGAAAGGTCGTGTGTTGTTTCACATCAGATATTTTAGGATAAATATACGTTCACTTTCTTAATATATGTCTATTTATCTAACTTAAAAAAAAATCCAAAGCCGACCGCTTCTAAGAAATACCGATAATACGAGAATAATTTGAAACAAGTCTATTTACGATGTTAATAAACAGATATATAATCAAGTAGGTTTTGTATCGAATGTAAAGTTTATTGATACCAACTCAATGACATGAGGAGAGTGCTCTTCTATCATTGCCAGATCGAACAACATTGTAGTGCAATTGCAAAATGTTAAACTTTATTCTTAAAAACACAATGATCTTTATCAAACAGACGTTTGACGAGGTTAATAGACATCTAGATGCTAACATAAAAAGAATTCCAAAGCCGCCCGCTTCTATAAAAATATCGAAAATAACCATATATATGCAACCTCGGGCGCGGTCAGTACTTAGATAGGTAGTCTGAACACCTCATATTTTAAAAACAAGTCAGTCGTTACTGATAAGTTAATCAAAATAGATTGCAAAGCCATCGGATTCTACTAGTTAACACCAATTCTCATTATACTATAGTAAATGAAGATAAATCTTGATTATCCCTATCGACGATGACATTAATGGAGGTTAGAGGCACTGATTGTAACAATAATTTCGGTGTTTACCACATTAACAATCAGTGTTTGGCTAATAAAATTGACAAGTTAAATTTATTCCTCGAAAATTATCGTGTATGTTGTATTTTCGAACATTAGATGACTGAACCACAGTTCAGTGCTTATATATATATATATATATAATATATATATATATATATATATATATATAATATATATATATATATATATATATATATATATATATATATATATATATATATATTAAATGTGACCATTTAAGTCCGCACCATATGGGAATTTTTTGAACCTCGGCTTTAACATAGATCTGATTATCGCACCCATTTTTGCTTCGAATAAAACAAAAAATGAAGTATAGTAAGTTGGTTTTACAACCGACGTCATCTGTCAAAAATTACATTTTTAAGAAAAAAATTGAAAAAAACGCATAAATTGGCCGAATTTCGGAAAAAATTATTATAAAAAGTTGTTAATTTTGTGCTTTCAGACTTATGTACTGAATTTCAACGACCTAGCATGATTTTGAATTTTTTGCAGTTTTTTGATATTTTAGCAATTATTTTTCATCTTGATTTAATGTAACCTACGTAAAATTCTCTATCTAATGAAAACTCTACATGCCAAGTCTATTTAAGTTAAAAACAAAATGGCTTTCAAGATTTTTTTTTAAATTATAAAAATTTATCCACCATCACGAGTCATGTTTGGTGCAAAGTTCGTTTAACTTTTGTTTTGAAGCAAAAAAATATTTTTTGCTTTTCTAGTTACATAGAAAACTCAATTCAAATTTGGTGGGGTATGTTAAAACAAGAGTTTTCTTAGCGTCGAATTAAAATTTTTAACAACGTAATGTTTTTTATTACAGACATAAATTTAATAATTTGCTGTTTTATCTCTTTCTTTTAATACTTCAGCTAAACGTATTTCTCAAAAGGATAAATTTGATTTATTATGATAAATAACACATCTTACATTCTAATCAGAATCTGTAATGGCAGTTACGTAATAATATATTTCAGTTAAAAACAAAAGTTAAGCGAACTTTGCACCAAACATGACTTCTGATGATGGATGAAATTATATCATTTTTGAAAAAATAACAAAAAACATTTTGTTTTCGGCTCAAATAGATTAGATATGCTGAGTTTTAATTAGATAAGGGATTTTACGTAGGTTACATAAAATCAAGATGAAAAACAATTGGTAAAAAGTCAAAAAACTGCCAAAAATCAAAAATCATACTATGCGATTGAAATTTGACACAAAGGTTTAAAATGACAAAACGAACAACTTCTTCTAATATATTTTTTCGAAATTCGGACAATTTATGCGTTTTTTCCATTTTTTTAGTAAAAATGTAATTTTTGACAGCTGACGTCGGTTGTAAAACCAACTTACTATAGCTCATTTTTGGTTTTATTTGAAGAAAAAATGGATGCGATAATCAGATCTATGCTAAAGTCAAAGTTAAACAAAATCCCCATATGGTGCGGACTTAAATGGTCACACTGTGTATATATATATATATATATATATATATATATATATATATATATATATATATATATATATATATATATATATAGTGTACAGGGTGGGCCACCACCAACGCGTCGGTCTGTAGCACCCAAACGACTGAATTTTTTCAAAATCTGTTTGGGCGAGAATATGTAAGCCTTCTAGGACTACAATCTAAAATTAGTTTGATTTATACAGGGTGATCTACAAACTTGTTACTTATCAAAGTTTATTATTTTAAATGGAATACCGTCCTTTTTATTTTTTTTTTGAAATAAGGTGAAAAGATAGAAAATAAAATTTCTCGAAAAGTATTGAAGTAAGGTATAGGGAACCCTAATACATTTCGAACTATTGTCAAAAGACTATTCCATTCCGATAAAAATTTCTTAGGCGTTGTATTTAAAATAACAAAGATATTCAACTTTGAAGTTTGTTAACTTTACGTGTTATTCTTTGTATTTTATAAATTATGATTTGAAACAATAAACAACAGAATACGTACTTCCAAATATCCTTATTACGATGACCTAGATTAGATTGTCTCATCTTTTCTGAATCGAAAAATACTTGAATTTTTTGACAACCCAACATTTTCAAAAAATGTTAAATATTTCGGAAACTGTAAGGTTTAGGTATAGGGAACTCTAATGAAAGTCTACCTTATTTTTACACCTTATTTCAAAAAAAAAAAAAATTAAAAAGGAGGGTATTCCATTTAAAATAATATAACTTTGATAAGTAACAAGTTTGTAGATCACCCTGTATAAATCAAACTAATTTTAGATTGTAGTCCTAGAAGACTTACATATTCTCGCCCAAACAGATTTTGAAAAAATTTAGTCGTTTGGGTGCTAGAGACGACGCGTTGGTGGTGGCCTACCGGTATATATATATATATATATATATATATATATATATATATATATATATATATATATATATAATATATACATGGGTGGTCCACAAAGTTTCATACAGTCAATAATTGAAACTCGAAGAATCCATAAAAGACATGAAGTGCTGTAAAATCACGGTCAACGAGTTGATGACGTCATTTTTAGTCAAGTGTATCAACTTTCAAAAGTTAAGTGACACACCCTGTATATTTTTAGATTTTTACGTTTTATTAAAAAGCTGATTTCAACAAACTTTGTTCTAAAGTGAAGTTACAGGGTATTAAAGTTACCGATCCTTGCAATGTCATAAATCGAGATTGATAAACCGCGGCCAACACTCTTGTTTCAGTTACTTAACTTTTAGTCGCATTTTATTACTTTCTAAGTGTTAAACGGAATAGCCTGTTTATTTTGAAATAAGATAAACGAAATGTAAAGCACTATAAAGATCTTATTTTGTTAAACGGTTGAATATTTAAATAAGGAATAAACTAAAGTTTAACATACGAATTTATTAAGATTTCTAACAACAGTACCTTAAGAAGAAATCGAATACATTACATTAAATGTTCGAATTTTAACCCTCCAGCAATGATGCATTTCTCAAATCTTTCTGTAAGGGACCTAGTACAAGAGCAGCTCTAATCGAATCTGGTGTTAGTGTTTGACAAGCTTCTCTAATTCGAGTTTTTAGCTGTTCTACATTTCTAGGTTCGGTTTGGTAAACCAAATATTTTAAATAATAATATCAAATACAAATTTTAGTTAATGACGAATTTTTAGTCACGTGGTATCAACTTTTAAATTTTAAATGACACACCTTTCATATCTTTTGAATTAATTAAAATAATCTTTAAAGCAGCAACAAAAATGATTTCAGTTAAACACATGGCGCTAAATTAAAAGCGCAAATGGAATTTTATTACAGAATTTTTCAATAACATAGTCACCTATGAAATTTCTTGTTTGACATTAGTTGTCAATTATTTTTATTAGTTGCCGTATTTATTAAGTGCTAAAATACTACTAGTTGTCTTATTTATGAAGTGGTAAAATACTTAAAGCAAAATTGCAAATTTATTCACTCACGATGAGTATGTGAATATGACGCTTATTTATGGTAAACGTCAAAAAAATAGTAGAAATGCACGAGAGCTTTATAGTAAACGTTATCCTAATCGTGTTATACCAAATCACTTTCTTACGTCCAAGAAAAGTTAAGGAGTACTCGCTCGTTTCCAACCGGAAAACAACAAGCATTTTAAGAATATAGTAACAAATATTACCCTTATAAAATACATTTATTGCAAGGTTTACCACCCACAGAACCTGATAGGCGGTTAAATTTCATTTCTGAAGTGGCGGTGAAAATTGAAGAAAACCTTGATTTTTTTAAATAACAGCCTGAATTACTGGAAGACATTCCACTACGAGAGAGATTGGATATGTGGTTTCAGAAAGATGGAGCCTCTCCTCACTTTACCCACCAAGTTAGGGAGTACCTTTCACAAGTATTTCCAAACCGTTAGATTTTTTAATTTGGGGATATTTAAAAGATTAGATTTACTGAACCGAACCTAGAAATGTAGAACAGCTAAAAACTCGAATTAAAGAAGCTTGTCGATTTCTTCTTAAGGTAATATTGTTAGAAATCACAATAAATTCGTATGTTAAAGTTTAGTTTATTCCTTATTTAAGTCTCTAACCGTTTAACAAAATAAGATATTTATAGTTTATCAATATCGATTTATGTAATTGCGTGGATCGGTAACTTTAATGCCCTGTTACGCATTTATCGTTGACTTTAGACCAAAAGTAACTAGTTTGCTGAAATCAGCTTTTTAAATAGAACCTAAAACCTAAAATATACAGGGTGTGTCATTTAACCTTTGAAATTTTATACCACGTGACTAAAAATGACGTCATCAACTTAAACGTGTTGCCCGTGATTTTGCAGCCCTTCTTGTCTTTTATGGATCCTCCCAGTTTCAATTAATTATCTCTTACCGTTTCGGAGATATAGACCGTATAAAACTTCGAGGACCACCTTATATATAATATATATAATATATATATATATATATATATATATATATATATATAGCTTTTGTTCGGGTAACTATTATTATAGACCTAATCATGCGCACAGAAGGGTAAGCATATTCGTAAGAAGGAGCATTCATTTTAAACCTGTGTGTCTTGATAATTATTCTGTTGAAATGAATTATTTGGTGCATTGTTTGTTACTATGAAAGATATTTTATTATGTATATTCCAAACAAGAAAAATGCCATTTAATGTAGACAATTCCACTCATATATAAAAAATCCCATTTAACATTACAAAAATCGTAGTTTGTTATCGGATAAATAGGAAGGAACAAAAATGAAACTGGATAAAAAAATCGGATAAATTGCTTTACCATAGCAACGCAAGCATTTATCTTTATGTATGAAGCGTCGCGTCAGTTTGACAATTTTAAATATTGATAGTTGATCAATAGTTATAAAAATTAACAAATATGTCGAGATTTGTTAAATTTGTGAAACAGAAATAATAAATGAAATTGAAAATTGTATACCTGCAAATACAAAAAAAAAGCCAATCGTCTAATTGGAATCAATTCAGTGAATTTTGTAAACAACGAAATTTTAGTTTGGAAAGTGAGCAGCCATTGGAAGATGTGGCACGAATATTGATGGATTGGGGTTTCAGTATGAAAAAAAAAAGTGGGGAGGATTATAAAGAATATGTTGTGAAAACAATGTGGAACACAACAGCTAAAATGCTGCAAAATATGTATTTTGAAAAATGTAATGTTAATTTCAATGCCTTTACCGACTCTGTTTTTAAGAAATCCCGCGATGCGCGTAATTTTAGGCGAAAAAAGTTACAAAGTAATTTAGAAAAACGTAAAAATAGTTCAGTTGCGTTAACCAAAAGTGAAATTGTTAAAATGGCACTAATATGGAATAAAGATAATCCGATTGGTCTTTTAAAAAGATTTTTTCATATCGCTGCCTATGAATTAGCTTGGCGAGGAGGTGAGGCAGCGAATTGTAAGGTGCACTACTTTAAAGAAGAAAAATCAAATAATGGCGATTTAACTGGTCGCATTGAATATAATACAGTCTTTTCTAAAACATGTCAAGGTGGCTCAAACAAGTGTACTGATAGTAAATGGCTAATAAAGAACCCAGAAAACTCTAATATATGCCCAGTAACTTTGTTTTATAAAATCATGTCACATAGACCAAACCATATTACAACCGATAGATTTTTTTTAACTCCTAATCCGTTTTGGAAAAATGATGCATCAAAAGGTTGGTACAAGAATGTCCCTATAGGAATCAACGAAATTCTTAAGTGGGCGAAAATTTCAGCTAAAAAATCGGACTTGATATTAAAAATAAAAAAATTTCTAATCATTCTCACCGCTCCAGCACTGTGTCAAATTTAGCAAAAGCAGGCATTAACGAGGAAGAATTAATTAAAATCACCGGACATTCTTCTTCACAGTCCATAAAACCTTACTTACAACTTGATCAAGAACATCATTCAAATCTTGTGACAACTTTGAGATCTGCGTCAATAACGTAGTCAACGTCGACTGGAAAAATTGTATACTATAACTGTGTATTTAATAATTGTTCTTTTTAAGTATTGCTTTCATAAATAATTATTGTTCTCTAGTTTGTTAAATAAAGTTTATTTGAATTGAGTTTGAACGTACCTAATCTATTCCTGGAATTGTCTTAAAATACTCGACCTCAGATTTAGCAGAATATTTTTTGGGAATGTTTTCTCATACTTGCTTTCATATAGGTAATTTAACTCGAGCTGTTTTCAAAATCACTCGATCTACGCTCTCGTGATTTTGTCAAAACAGCTCTCGTTAAATTGCCAATGAAAGTAAGTATTCGAAAGCAACCTCAAAAAATATCCGGCTAAATCTGAGCTCTTGTGGTATTATCTATGAAAAAATATTTTTTTTACTGGTGCCCCATTTTACATATTTAAAGCACTCCTTAGCGTGTTTAAATCGAACTTTCAAAGACGTGCGTTTCTTAAAGTTACCATGGCAACATCAATAACTTAAGAAACGTGAAGTCTACATGACAATTTCTTGATTATTAATCTGATAGGAGTACCTTGTAACGTCAAATAAAATATTACTAACGAATTCAAAACCTTTATTTAAACATTGTTTAACACTGTTAATTTTATAAATGAAAATAGAAAGTACAGTTAGTATTGTTAGATACATTAATTTTTATTTACATATTTTACATTATTAGTTCTTATTTCCCAAAAACGAAAGAGGAAAAAGGGAGTTTCTATGGTTATTAAGAAGAAATATGGAAAACAAATAAAAAGTAGGGAAGCAGTAGACGAGAGGATTATCAAAGTTAACCTCGAGAGTTTTAGATATAGAATGACAATTGTAGGAATATATGCACCTAATGAAGACGATAGCCCCACGAACAAAGACCAATTCTATAGCAAGTTAGACGATATAATAAATGAATGTGGTAAGCGACGAGAAGTTCTGTTGCTGGGCGATTT
The DNA here is from genome assembly GCA_036346205.1 of Vesta saturnalis. NCBI lineage: Eukaryota > Metazoa > Arthropoda > Insecta > Coleoptera > Lampyridae > Vesta > Vesta saturnalis. The sequence goes on along the minus strand of JARFJB010001893.1, from coordinate 2,658,265 downwards.
CAACGCGTGGGTAGGATGCAAGACGAACGATAAAGTCGTAGGGAAATTCGGTGATACCAGAAGAAACAGTAATGGAGAAAGGCTTATAGGTCTCTGCGAAAATAACAACCTAAAAATCCAAAACGGTTTTTATAAACATAAGAAAATCCATACATATACTTATGAGGAACATACACGACAACGAAGAACAATCATCGACTATGTTATAACTCGACAGTACTCTACCGATAGAGTTCAGGATGTTAGAGCTTGTAGAGGCCCGACATGCGGAACGAATCACTATTTGGTGAAAGCCAAAATAGTGTTTTCACCCAAAGGGCAAAACAAGGTAGTAATACCAAAGCAGACAGAGAAAATACAAGTCAGATACAACATACAAAGCCTACAACAGTGTAGCACACAACACCTATATCAAAATAGACTGGATCAAAAACTTAATGAAAACCTACAAGGATCAAACACAGAGATGTATGAACATATAAGAACAGGCCTACAACAAGCAGCAAAAGAAGCTTTAGGAGAAGAGGTTAGAGAAAAACCAAGAAATTACTGGATAAACGAAGACCTAATGGAGGAAATACGCTACAAAAAAGAACTATATACAAAGTGGCTAAATACTAAAGAAGACGAAGATAGAGAAACATATAAGATACAACAAACTAGAGTAAGACAATTGATAAAAACTACGAAACAAAAAACGTGGGAAAAAAATGTAGCGAGATAGAAGGATATATAGGAGGAAGAAGGACGACGGAGGTATGGAAATTCATAAGGAATGTAAAAGCTCCACATCGAGAAAAAACAATAATACAAAATATTCCTGCCGAAGAATGGAAAAAATACTATTTAGAGCTACTCACCGAGAAAAGACCTATATTTCAAGAAATTATGGCGACAGAAGAAAGAACGATAGATAGGAACTACATAGAAGTACAAGAGGAACAAGTAATCAAAGCAATTAAAGAAATGAGAAATGGAAAAGCCCCAGGTCCAGGAGGAATCCCCGCTGAGTTGGTAAAAAATGGAACACCGAAACTATATAGGATGATAACAAAACTTACGAATAAATGCGTAAATGAGGGAAATATACCAAATGAATGGAAAACAGGATATATATCTCCAATACACAAAAAAGGGAAAAGAGACATCTGCGACAACTACCGAGGAATAGCAGTTACAAGTACGTTTAGCAAAATATATGGACGTATTATTCGAGACTTAATTGAACAGCAATATCAAGCCGAAGAAGCGGAAGAGCAAAGCGGATTTAGGGCAGGCAGATCATGTTTAGATAACCTATTCTGTCTAACACAAATTATACAGAAAAACTAGCAACCGGCAGAGAGCTACATTTAGTATTTCTCGACATATCAAAAGCTTATGATAACGTACCCTTAAAAACTATGGAGCGTAATGGAGAACAGCAACATCAACAACACATTAGTCAGGGCCGTGAAGAACCTATATGACAATCAAACAGCGAGAGTAAGGGTAGGAGCGGAGCTGACAACAGAATTTAAAGTTACGAAAGGTCTAAGGCAGGGCTGCTGTATCTCACCGACGTTATTCAAGATATATATATATATATATATATATATATATATTTTTAAGAAAAACACTCGAACAATGGAAAAGGAGAAGTATGGGAATGGGAATACCACTGGACGAAGATACTACATTATACACGTTGCAATTTGCCGACGATCAAATTATAATGGCACAAGAAATAGAAGACATCGAATACATGACAAGGAAAGCTATAGAGGAATATGATAAATGGGGACTTAAAATTAATGTAAATAAATTAGCATATCTTAGTATAGGACAAGAACAAGACGCTTTAACCTTAGAAACAGGCGAAACTATACCGGCATGTAAAGAATACAAATATTTGGGAGCAACAGTAGGAAAACAAGGATTATATAACACAGAGGTAAAAGAGAGAATAAAACAAGGCCGGAAAGTTATAGGGGCGCTAAATGGTATATTGTGGGATGCAAATATAAGCAAAAAGAATAAAAAAACAAATCTACTCAGTTATGGTCCAAAGTGTGGCACTATACGGAGCCGAAATCTGGCAACTCTCGGAACAACAAAAAAAACAACTGAAAGTAATGGAAATGGACTATTGGAGGAGATCAGCGAGAATATCCCGGCGAGATAGAATTAGAAATACAAGGATACGTGAAATAATGGATACAGAAAGAGACATCGTGGAAGAAATTGAAAAAAGGCAACTCTTGTGGTACGGGCATGTCGAAAGAATGGACAACAACAGGCTTCCGAAAAAAGCAATGCAGTGGCAACCAAGAGAAAGAAGAAAGAGGGGACGGCCAAGAAAAGGTTGGAATGAGGAAGTAGAAAGCCTTAAGCAAAAGTGGGATATCCAACAAGGAGCTTGGATGAATAGAAAAGAATGGAAAAAAATATTGAACTCCGGAAGACCCAGATAGGGGTTAAGATACGGAAAGAAGAAGAAGAAGAGTTCTTATTTCCATTTTTGTAGTAATACTACTAGTATTTATGATTTCAAGGTGCACCAATAAAAAAAATGGGGTGGATAACTGGTCTTTAAAACACTTACTGTATTTCAAGCACTCCGGCTGCGCAGTCGTGAAAAATCCCACGTGTTTTAAAGACCTTTTTATTCACTTATAGTTTAATATACTATTCTGCAGTACGGTTAATACCATTTGCCAGTGGTTTTGTAAAAGCACTGCAGATTTTAATTCGAAATCACTGGCAACAAAATGACAGGTTATGGTCAAATATGACTCAGTTGCTCTTGATGACCAGGAGTCTGACATGATAGCAACATATTTGACATTTTTTTAAATTTCTTTGAGCTTCTGACAACTATCGTTGGAAGCCTTCCTCATAATTTTTTCGCGTATTGTAAATTTACTAGGCAGAACATATCGAGGATCCAGCAAATGCACAAAATTTCTGAAGTCAGTGTCGTTGACTACGTTAAATGTTTGCAAATCAGTGGCAATCATTAATGTTAGTGCCTTAACAAGTTGCTTTTTTCATACGGAGTTTTCATTATATTCAATCTCCCTCTTGAAAAAAGGACTTATTGACCTGGTTGAGGAACTAGCACTGGATCCTGCAGAAGACAATACACTACTATTGTCAACATTTTTGGTCTTTTGTTGTGTTACATTTAAGATATTGACATTTTGAAATGTATCAGCAGTATCGGTATCTGAGTCACTTTTTGCTTGTGCACTTTTTTTGCATCTCAGTCTGAGTGGATTCACCTGAAGTAAAAGTGTGATCATATCCAAATATTCGTATCACCTCACTCAATTATTTAGGAAAATGGAAATTTGGTATACATAGTATATTATTAAAAGAGTGCTTTAAAAACCTAATCACATAAATGCAATTTTGGTAAATATTAAAGCATCTGTAAAAAAGGCACATGCCTCAGCGAACTTAAAGGAAGTGCATGTTTGTCTGCCCCTTGAAGCCGTAAAATTTTCGAATTTTATTGAGTTTCTTTGGTAAGTACACCAAATTTCTAAAAACCTTTTATCCAAGTATAACTAATTTAAATTATTATTTGTTTGCTTGTTTCTTTGGTCTATATTAATTGTTATAAATTGCACAGTTGGATAATCTTACCACTAATTCTCCTTTTACATTTGTTTGAATTTATATTTAAGAACTTCTCCATGCTTATTGACTTTCAACATTCACACTCACAACAACACAAAGACAATTCACAAGAACTTAAAAAAATTAATAAATAAATTGTAACGGCTGTCGACTAACCAAGCTAACCTTGTTTATTAACCTCACCTTCGGCACTTCGGTAGTTTCAGATTTATTATAGATGCGTGCAAACCATAATAGGTACAGTTATTAGAGATGTCAGCGTTGCGTATCGTACACAGACCATGGAGACACAAATTTGATCTATGCACAGACACAGACCATATAAGAATGCGCAACCGCAGAGCCACTATCGAAAACTGTCGATAGTATATAAAAACAGTCGATAGGAAACGATGGTCAAGACTATCGATAAATATCGATAGTATTACCAATAGTTCTCCACCACTAACGGTTACTAAATCGAGAAATCTAAAAAACTTTTAAATGTTTTAAACAGGTGCAAAATCTTCTTTATTAAAATGTCATCAATGTTTTTGGCCTGTTTATGTAGTCATTATTTTAAAGGAGGGATCACCATATCATAAACTTGGTTTGAATTGAGGGATTATTATATTGTGGTTATAGAGTTTGTTAAAAGAGAAATTAATCAGTTTTAACTTATATTTTAATTATGTTATATTACCGATTACAAGATCACTCTAGTCCGACTCTAAGGTCACACTACATATCACATCTCACTTTACCTTTACATCTCACTTTACTAAAAAAGACTACGCCTCTCTCTAATAGAGGTATAACTGCACAATTAATTGTAATTGTTGTCGAAACATTTAAATATATATGAAAGATAAATAAAAAATACACGATTTAATTACCCAAAAGATAAATATTCTAATCAAAGCAATTGTTGTTGTCAATTTCGCTCCAACTCTTGCAACCAATCTGCTCTCATAGCACTTTAATTTTTAACCTAAGGTTAACACAAACATATATTTTCAACTCGAGTGATATTCAAATGCACCAGTAATAGTTCTTAACACACATTCCCTACAAGGGTGTAGGAGAGTCTTTGAACCACCACATCGAGGTTCCTACATTTTTTTAATAATCATGCTCCTGTACAGCCTACTGTGCTAAAGCACTCACGATGATGGAATTTTAAGGTTCCACATGCCCAGGGTGACACGATTTAGAGGTCCTTTCCCTTTAAGGTTCTGCATTACCAAAGTGCGAAGTAACCAAGGTTATATATGACGTCATCACAAAAATGCATTCGTCATCTTGATTGACTTTGAGTAACATTACTAAGGAGTCACGACACGAAGAACATCAGTAGTTACTAAGCTTAAACTTGTACTTTGCCAGCCATTTCTCCATGTGTTTGATAGTCAATTACGTTTGGTGACGATAATCGGTGGAAAAGTATGGTGAAGTAATACCTCTTTGTAAGAAATACTTGCAATCGCATAAATACAAGGTAGAGTGTATTTGTAGTTTAGAACGATTAATAGAAGGCATCTAACAAATATCATAGGAACAATTTTTGTACGAAATAAAACTATATGTACCGAATTATAATTCATCAGATGGCAACTCACCAAGTAAAGGAGATACGGATAACCATTTGGACGTTCTAACAACACATTCATAACATTTGTCTTTCTACATTCGGATGGACCGACGATAATATTTCATTTACAACGCCCTTTTAATATACCACTGCGTTTCGAGTACTGTTTCTTGTCCAAACCGACGTTATAGTTTTTTATAGGTAATTTAGCATCTTGCGGAATAAAACGGGTGTCACCTATTATAGTACTAGTTCAAATCTTGTATGTCACAGATACATACAGCCATATGAACACACGACACACACACACACACACACACACACACACAAATATATATATATATATATATATATATATATATATATATATATATATATATATATATAGCTAAATTACCTATAAAAACTATAACGTTTGGACAAGAAACAGTATTCTAAACGTGGTTCATTAAAAGGGGGTTGTAAATGAAATATTATCGTCGGTCCATCCGAATGTAGAAAGACAAATGTTATGATTGTGTTGTTTGAACGTCCAAATGGTTATCCGTATCTCTTTTACTTGGTGAGTTGTCATCTGATGAATTAGAATTCGGTACGTGTAATTTTATTTCGTGCAAAGTTGTTCCTATGGTATTTGTGTGATGTCTTCTATTAACTGTTCTAAACTACAAATGCATTCTACCTTGTATTCATGCCATTGAAAGTATTTCCAACAAAGAATATAACTTTGGTTACCTCGCACTTTGGTAATACAGGTACTTAAGAGGAAAGGACCTCTAAATTGTGTCATCCTGGGCATGTGAAACCTTGAAATTCCATCATCGTGAGTGCTTTAGCACGGTAGGCTGTTCAGGAATACAATTATTAAAAAAATGTAGAAACCTCCACATGGTGGTTCAAAGACTCTTCTGTCTTACCGACTCCCTTGTAGGGAATGTGTGTTAAAAACTATTACTGGTACATTTGGATATCACTCGAGTTGAAAATATAGGTTTGTATTAACCTTAGATTAGAAACTAAAGTGCTATGAGAGCAAGATTGGTAGCAAAAGTTGGAGTGGAATTGGCAAGAATAATTGCTTTGATTAGAATATTTATCTTTTGGTTAATTAAATCCTGTATTTTTTATTTATCTTTTGTATATATTTAAATGTTTCGACAACAATTACAGTTACAGTCCTCAGTAAATGATAATATCTTTCTTGAGAAGATAAGTAAAGTAACATTATTGTACAGTTATACCTTATCAGAGAGAGGCGTAGTTTTTTAACTGAGAGTTTAACAAAACTACGTACTTCGCAATCTTTCAGTTCCAATTAAACTTTCTCCTGTACTGTATTTCTTTTTATCTCAGATTACTTTTGAATACATAGTTTGACGCTATACTGATTGATCTAAAAATGCATTCATTTCATACAAAACACATAACTGTTCTGAATCATCTTGCATGTTGTGTGTGTGAACATCTGGACGCAAGGTTGGTTGCATCACTAATCGTATTAAATTATTTTAAATATTAGATTTAACTTTGTTATGTCCGACAGTTTTTACACATCCATATTAATTAAACTTTATATTTTAGGGTTTTCAAAATTTTAGTTACTGGTTTTAATCAATCTAATACGTTTAAGGTAGAAAAGACGTGTGTTTTTAGTATTATTAAATAAGATACAAAAATAACACAACTGGTGACATACATTTCAAGAATAAATTATTTGTCATTATCTTTATTCACATTTGAGAACTTTTGATAACATGTCGAAACAGGTAAGGTAAAACAGCAAACTTGTAAATTATAATTCTGTATTTAAAATATCTTATAAGGTTTTTCCTGTTCGTTCTTTAAAGGAACTTTCTGTTTATGTTTATAAATTTCGATTGCTTCCAAAACATACAATTTGTTTTTTTTATTACAGAAATACAAAAATTTTATATTATTTTGTGAAGTCATAGGGTAATTAGTTGATTATTTACTGTTAAACCTTTGGCATAATTTGATTTGTCTATTTGTTTATATTTATAACATCTAATGTGTTGTTTGTAACTAATATCAACGTTCCTAAGTGTTTGTCCCATCCAAACAGAATTACAGAATATGTAGTTCTATTTATAAGTACCCGACTTCAAAATGTCGTTAATTGAATCTTTGGCATTAAATAAACATTTAAGAACATTGATATTGGTTTTGAAAGCTAGTGTGTACATGTACTTCTTATTTTTAAGGAAGAAATTAAATTTTAACTATTTATATTACCATAGTGTTGGGGACTACCTATGTGGAATAAATTGTACAAAATCAAGTTACGTTAAGAATATTTCGAAAAATACACCTTTACAAGTGAAACATTATGCAGAAACTCATTAATCAGTGGTATTATAAATATTAAATGACGAAGATACTATGGATCTCGTCTAAATACATACAGCGGGAGTCGAAGAAGTGAACAATACGGGGTTGACGAGCTACTGTAGCCGCTTACGCGTTTACGGACTAATGGACTGTAAGCTGGTTCCGGCTATTTAGATAATTTCGAAGATATAGTGAAGTACTCACTAATAAATTAAAGGAATACAGTTCTTTTTGGAATAGAACGAGTAGCGTTTGATCTTTGATTTTGATAATTGTTCTGGCGAGTAGTGGCTGAATATAGCAACCCATTTTAAACTGATCAAGCAGTTATGTAGTAAAGATTTTACAAAAGGTTTTGTATCTATCCACAATTGTTTATGTACATTGTGTAGCATTTAGAATAGTTAGCTAGGAGATTTTTAGTTTTTAGTTTTAAGAAATAAGCCTTGTGGTTTATATGAATCCGACGCATTATTTTTTATATACGCATTAAGTTTATCACATTTTCTTTATTGAAGCAAATACCTATATATAAAGAATGTATTTTGAGAGGATTTATTTTAAATGTTAATTGTTAAAATTATAATTCATACTGCTTTGTTGTTTAGTATCGTAAAGGTATTCCTTGATAATGGGATCGTTAATACATGCTTGAATCCCGGGTATCTTGTTACGGGCCAAACACTCACTGGACCATCTGGCTGTAAAAGTAATGTGCAGGGAACGGCCATAGTTCAGTGGTATTGGTGGGGTTCTTACTTACCGCTCCAAAGGCACTCGTCACAATATCATAAAGGAAAAAATCGCGAAGGTCACAAAGACGCCACCTGCTACATAAATTGAAGCTGGAAAATGTCATGAACTAGATCGTAAAATAATCGAAATATATATATATATATATATATATATATATATATATATATATATATATATATATATATATATATCAGGGTGAACAATTTAATTTGCGTATACAGAGATATCGAAAACCGTAATAGATAGAGTATCGGTTAAATGAGAAATAAGTTTGGTAATTGGTTGGGTAGTACATGAGTATAAAGAAGTTTGGTTTTCCGACTAGTTCCGGAGATATTCGACAAAATCCCAAAATGCTCATTTTCGTTTTGTAAGACTAGCGTTGTTATTATAACAGATATCAAAAATTAATCTAAACTTTTTTAAATAAAATTTACTACAACTTGCCATACCAAAATTTCAATACGACGTTTTGTCTTTTCAGGACCACCCTCAACAATATTTTTTAAATACGGACCTGGATTTTTACTACAATTTTTGTAAGGTTCTTATAGCTTAATACAATGATATACAATTCTTGACTATTCTACTACGTTTCGTCTGTGAAAAATCATCATCTTCATGGTTTCTTACTGAAATGAATTAAATTTTTTACTACATTTTTTTGTAGGTTTTGTATAATCTTAATACACTGCTATGGCATTCGTAACCATACACATTTCATCTATGATCATCATCTATAAGCCTTTTGTAATAGTCTTTAAATCAGTATTTATAAAAATAATGATAATCACAAAATTTAACAGTTCAGAACTTCGTCAACGAATACGAGATGCATTTCAAAAAATTACACTCGAAATGGTGGATGCAGCGACATCAAACATGTCAAGGAGGATTGAACTATGTATTCAACAGAATGGATTTCATTTTGAGCAACTTTCATAGCTGGTTTTTAAAATACTCTAATTTTATTTGCTACTGTTAGGTCAGTCTTAAATTATCACATTTGTTCATTATCATTAGATGTAAAAATAAACTGTTTAATTTTGTGATTATCATTATTTTTTTATAAATACTGATTTAAAGACTATTACAAAAGGCTTATAGATGATGATCATAGATGAAATGTGTATGGTTAGGAATGCCATAGCAGTGTATTAAGATTATACAAAACCTACAAAGAAATGTAGTAAAAAATTTCATTCATTTCAGTAAGAAACCATGAAGATGATGATTTTCACAGATGAAACGTAGTAGAATAGTCAAGAATTTTATATCATTGTATTAAGCTATAAGAACATTACAAAAATTTGTAGTAAAAAATCCAGGTCCGTATTTAAAAAAATATTGTTGAGGGTGGTCCTGAAAAGACAAAACGTCGTATTGAAATTTTTGGTATGGCAAGTTGTAGTAAATTTTATTTAAAAAAAAAAGTTTAGATAAATTTTTTTGATATCTGTTATAATAACAACGCTAGTCTTACAAAACGAAAATGAGCATTTTCGGATTTTATCGAATATCTCCGGAACTAGTCGGAAAAAACCAAACTTCTTTATACTAATGTACTACCCAACAAATTACGAAACTTATTTCTCATTTAACCGATACTCTATCTATTACGGTTTTCGATATCTCTGTATACGCAAATTAAATTCGGTTCACCCTGTATACTAAAAAGTAAAAAGTACATACAGCAAAAGAGTAACTCGAGTGGGACTTGAACCCACGACCCCCACTTTGCTAGAGTAGGGCTCTTCCAACTGAGCTATCGAGGAGACAAGTCACAATCGATTAAAACTTAAACTGTATGTACTTCCCTAGTTACGATGTATTACAATTTTTATACATAATGAGGAATCACAGTCAACTTCTTGTGTATGTCATGTGAGCCCACAATTCGCTAAGTTTCCACATATGACATCACGTGACTGATTGTAAATTTTTATTTACTATACGCAATACTAATAGATAACTATAGGATTTGTTTTTTTATCGAACGAACAGAAGTTCAGTATAATAATCATTAACTGCATTTTTATTTAAAATTAACTTTTAAAGTACCTACAGCAAAATATTAACTCGAGTGGGACTTGAACCCACGACCACCAGTTTGCTAGAGTGGGGTTCTTCCAACTGAGCTATCGAGATGGCATGTCACAATCGATTCAAACTTAAACTGTATGTACTTCCCTAGTTACGATGTATTACAATTTTTATACATAATGAAGGATAAAAATACAAGTCCTATAGTTATGTATTAGTATTGCGTATAGCAAATAAAAATTTACAATCAGACACGTGATGTCATGTGTGAAACCTTAGCGAATTGCGTGACTGATTGTAAATTTGTATTTGCTATACGCAACACTAGTAGATAACTATAGGAATTGCTTTTTATCCTTCATTATATATAAAAATTGTAATATATCGTAACTAGGGAAGTGGTGGTCGTGGGTTCAAGTCCCACTCGAGTTAATATTTTGCTGTAGGTACTTTAAAAGTTAATTTTAAATAAAAATGCAGTTAATGATTATTATATTGAACTTATGTTCGTTAGATAAAAAAACAATTCCTATAGTTATCTATTAGTAGGTATTGCGTATAGTAAATAAACATTTACAATCAGTCACGTGATGTCATGTGTGAAACCTTAGTGAGTTTCGGGCTCACATGAGATACACAAAAAGTTGACTGTGATCCTTCATTATGTATAAAAATTGTAATACATCGTAACTAAGGAAGTACATACAGTTTAAGTTAAGTTTAAGTTAAGAATCGGTTGTGACTTGCCCCCTCGATAGTTCAGTTGAAAGAGCCCCACTCTAGCAAAGTGGTGGTCGTGGGTTCAAGACCCACTCGAGTTAATCTTTAAGTTAAGTTTAAATAAAAATGCAGTTAATGATTATCATACTGAACTTCTGTTCGTTCGATAAAAACACTATATATATATATATATATATATATATATATATATATATATATATATATATATATGTTTCCAGATAAACACCTTATTTTTCGTAACACACACTTTCAAAATATTTGACAGGACATTCTCTACACGATGGTGATATCAGATTTTCAATTGGACGAATTATTTCAAACTTTTTTTAAATGGGATGCAATAATTTTTCTTAATTCTTGATCCTAAAAGCATTCTTTTTACGATAGTACTTCGTTTTCCGTAAAAATTCATTTCTTTCCCTAGCAAAAAGCAAACTAACATTTTAATCTAGTAGCGCATGTATGTTTTACACTCAATGTTATTTTTGTCCAAATATCAAGTAGCGGTAGACCCAAAAGAACAATTAAACTTTATTTTGTAATAAACATCTACTTTTTGAAACCCAAAATTAAAAATTTACATCAAATAAAAATTAGGTATAGTAGTCTCTAAGTGACTGTTTACTCAACGTTTCGGCAAGATCCCACTTGCCATCTTCAGAAATCGTTTCACTTTCAGCTGCTGCTTCGTGTTACTCGTATTAAACTGACTTCTTTTGGTTGAGGTTCCGTGTTGTATAGTGTTTCGTGTCCCTGGTTACGTGCTTGATTGTGTGTTTTTGGTCCTTTTGTTGCGCTTTCACTTTCTCTACTTTCTTTTTTGTTGTTTTCTTTCGTTACAGTTTCACTTTCTCTACTTTCCTTTGTCGTTGCGTTTTAATGTGTTGTTTTTATTTGTGTTTATCCATTAGAATTGGTTTCCATGTTGTCGGTAATCTTGATCCATCCTCCTGGTATTGAAGTTACCAATGTGCTTCTCTATTTCGATCACCTCTCTGATGATGCCAGATTTGTAATGTTCTATGTTGGCTAGCATTGTGGTACTTTGAAAGTCAATTTTATGGCCTGATGTTTGTACATGTTGTGCATGGAATTCGGTATACTCCTTGCACTTGTAGATTTATTCTTTCCTTGGGAATCTGCTTAGTAGGTTTATCTCTGCCTGTCTGTGGTCCTCGTCATTTAGCGTTAGAGCTGTGTACTAGCGTTTTGAATAGAGACTGTGCTTGTGCTGGATGATGGTGAGTCGGCTTGAAGATATCGATCCGAGTGTGGTGGTTTCCGGTGTATGGTGTGACCTAATCGACCGTTGTCCCTTTTTATCAATACACCTAGAAATGGTAATTGATTACCTTTTTCTAACTCCATCGTAGCTGTATGTTTTTATTCTTCTGGTTGAGATGTTCAAGAAATCTAAACAAATTTCCTTGCCATGGTTCCATATGACAAAGGTGTTATCGACGTATCTCAGTCACAGTTTTGATTTGTACCGAAATAGTCTCTTAGAGACTACTACGACACCAACGCGGGCCAGCACCCGAAACACCAATTCAATAAAACAAAGAAAATATATATGTATATATATATATATATATATATATATATATATATATATATATGTAATATTGTTTCCTCCATGATAGTTGTAATACTGTTACGGCTACGACATAGTTGTGAGATTCATAACTAGGGTGGCCGTAACAGAAACAGATAAGAGAAGTTTTGTTGAAAGTTTATGTTTTTAACCGGTACCTTTAAACCCTAATAAATAGTCTTAAATTCAGTTTATTTTCAGGTAAAATTGTTTTGTATTTATTTTTATATTAACATTTTGTAAATATTTAATTTAATACATTTTTTTGCAGCAATTCTTGACAGAAAAAGTAACAATATTATATGAACTGAATTTTTGCCAAGATGAAAGTAAAATGTCACATTGTAGATTGTGCTAAACATATTTCTGCACAAATATTTCACGATGCGAAAAATTACTAAATAATCTTGTGCCTTGTGAATGCTGCAATAACTTAAAATACTACCCACATCGTACACACTGTATTAGAAATTCCTTTTATTAACATAATTCTTTGTTTTATGTTATATAAGGTGATTACATAAAACCAAGAATTTTCATTGAACGAAAGTACATATTTACGCCACCTACGGACAAATGGCCTAATCCCAAAACGTTTAAAACTACTCAATAACTGCGTTAGAGGGCATTCAAGCACAATAGCACTGTTTATTAAATATCAATCGGTAACAAAGAAATCGATAAAAAACTAAATATTTTCGTTTTGAAGATCGTACTACGTTTCTCTTGTCCTTTTTGCAGTCGCCATTTACGAGGTTATGAAAAATTTCAGAGCTCTTCTAAAATTTCTTCAGTCGATGATGTTTCCGATGTGAATTAGAAAAATTAATTGCAGCAAGACATACTTGGGCTCTTCTAAAAATTACTTTCAAATTATTCCTTACTCGCAAGAAATATTTGCAGATGTAAAGGAAATGTTCGTCATAAAAGGGGTAAGCTGTTTCTTAGGTCTTCTTACAAACTTGTAACAACCTTTTTGGTGGTTGTATTAATAAATACATTAATCTAAGATCATTAATTTATTTGGCTTAAAATTAGAGAAGTTTTAATTATTTTCATCTAAACGTGAAAACTGGCAACTTAAATTACATTTTCTAGAACAAATCTTTTGTGTGTACTATTACATAAATAGTTTTAATTCCTCTCTTTAAAAAATTGGATTGATATTATGTAACAGCGCAACGCAAGAAAACTTTTATACTTGGTTGATTCAGAAAGCTTTTGAGTAATTCAGTGAATGCTGACTGTTAACAGCAATAAGAATGAATCTAACTTAATGTTTTATATTAGTGCCATCATATTTTGGGTGGTGAGTTTCTTTTTCTCATTGTAGTTTAAAATTAAGCATTTGTTTGTTTTAGGCACTATACTACCACCACCTTTTAATTTTTTAAACACGTTAATATTTCTACTTTACTTCTATTTTTGCACTTTTATGTTACGTACTTATATTTATATTACAAATGGCTCTTAAGTAACTTATTTACACAAGTTTCTCTCCGAAGAAAAAATAATAATATAATATTAAAATGCAAGTTTAATTCAATAAAACATCCAGAGTAAGAAAGAAAGAAGTAGAAACGCTTTCATCTTGATTGACCGTTCCGCATCCGTAGTTAATCACAGGAAGCTGTCCATAGAAAATATTATGCTGAGGAATTTTGTGGTAAATTTTATATCTATTAAGCTTAGCTTTAAAACCTTTTCGTACCTCTCCTTAACAATCCATTTATGGAGTAAATAAACTTATTTGCACATTGTTAATTTTTGTTATTTTTAGAAAATTATTATTGTTCATTATTTAGGGTTTTGTTATTTTCCTGATTTAAAGATAACATGGCGCTCGAGGATTTATTATCTTATTCATAATTTTTAATAACATTTTATGCCATTAAGTGGGAACAATCAAGCATAAAGAGGCAACTAGCATCTCAGGTAGGTTAATTTAATTATTTATTAAAACTCTCCCTATCTCAATCTACCACTGAGTCAGAGGCACATTATTTAAATAACATTATTTTAATCTTCCGTTTGTAAGTTATTTTGTTATAATTTGGAAGCTAATTATTGTTATACATTGGCGCGACGTGCAGGGGCTTGAAATTTATTACTTGACTTTGATTTTTATTACTTGAAATTTATTGCTTTGTGTGGGGCCAGAAAAAGGGACCTGAATTGCTGTTGTTTCAATGTTAATTATTCCCACTTGTGATTGTTTATATTTTTTGATTAATTTTATGTAGAGTTGACAGAATTTTAAGGAGTGTTACTACGCTTGGTATTTTATGTGTTTATATAATGAACTTTATTGAGTGTGTTATATAATATGTTACGATGTCAACTGTAAATTATTTAGTTGATGTTCTATATAATGATGAGTTATTAATCGAATTACAATTTCGCAATGTAAGCGGAGCAGAAGGGTTAATTGTGGATGAGAAGCGTAAAATTTTAAGACGTTTGTTAAATGCCGAGAAAATCAATCCAAATTTATTTGATTCATACCCGAAGTGCGATATAAATCAAGCAGTAGAATTGGAATTATTGAAGGAAAAGCTAAATCATATTCAGTCTTCAATTAAACTTTTTAAACATAAGCCCTCGAAATCAGTTTATCTTAGACTACACACACGATTATTACATATTTTGAAACGCTTGAATTACATAACTTTTGATGATGAATTTTTATATTTACATGACCAATTGTTGACTTTATGTAACGAATCGTTAGAATTAATTGAATCTATAAATGAAAATATTGAATTAAATAATGATGTTTCAAATTTAGATACTTCCAATATTTCGTTGTCACAAAATGATCCTGTTAATACTTCAGTTAATATTCCAACAGAAGATTTTTCAAAATTAATAGATAACTTGCAAATTTCAAAAGGTTCTGTTCCTGTATATAAATTAAATTTAAAGTTTAATGGTAGTGAGAAAGAAGTTTTTACATTTATTCAAAGATGTGAGGAGCTAATGATTGCTCGAAATATTTCTAGGAAGGAAATGCTTTTATCAGGTGTTGATTTATTTGCGGGGAAAGGTTTGGTTTGGTATAGGGCGGTTAAACCGTTTTTGCATACTTGGGACGATCTTATTACTAAATTAAAAAGCGACTTTTTACCGGAAGGACATGACGAAGTTTTGTTAGATGATATTAAAAATCGTAAACAGGCTTTTGATGAAATTCCAACCCTTTTTATTTCTGAAATGGTTAATTTATTTTCTCAATTAGATATTCCTCCTTCGGAAGGTGAACAATTAAGGATTATAATGAAAAATTTACAACCTTGGTTTGCTACTCAATTAGCCCTTATTAGTGTAAATGATATTTTCATTTAGTAGATTTGTGTAAAAATTACAACAAGTGAAAGCTCAGAATTCTAAATTCAAATTTAATTCTTATTCAGATTCGCAAAGACAATCTGATTATAAGCCTTCTTCGGCGGTGAAACAAAATATTAAACCTAAAGTCCATTTTTCAGGTATTAAACCAAAAAATATGAATTCTACTTTTACAACTCCAAAAATTAATACAGCTAAGTCTTCAACAACATGCTTTAAATGTAGACAGTTGGGTCATACCTTTCACACCTGTGATAAGGGTGATGATAGAATCTTTTGTTTTAGATGTGGTTATTCCAATGTTACTTTTTCTAATTGTCCGAGGTGTAAATTTTCAAAAAACTTGTAAATGAAAAGTGTTCCGTTAGTCGACACATTTCTTATGATTTTTCAGAGGCTGACAAGCATGTTTTTAACGAGTGGTTGATTACTGTTAAGGAATTTTTTGGAACTTCGAAAAATTGTTCTAAATTTGTAGAGAAGAATGATGATGTTAGACCTTTTATTAATGTAAGGATTTTTAATGAGAATTTTATTGCTGATGGTTCTTCACAATCCATTTTGGGAGTGTTGATTTATCTTTGACTATTAATGGTATTACTAAAACTATTTCTGTTATTGTTTCTAAATTTATTACTACTGCAATTACTTTGGGGTAGATTTTTGTCGTTTATTTGAAATTAAAGCTGATTTTGGTGAAAATTCTTTTGTTGCAAACTCTGCGGAGACAACTTTTTCTATGATTAAGAGTATTGATGATCTTAATAATAATCAAGTTTTTGAATTAAATCAAGTTATTGACCTTTTTAAAACCTTATCAACTTCAAAGTTAGGTAAGACAAATAAAGTTTTTCATTCAATTAATACTGGTGATGCAGTACCAATTAAACAACGTTATTTTCCATTATCTCCTGCTATGTTGGAGCATGCGAACAGAGAAATTGATGATATGTTAGAGCAAGGAATTATTAAACCCAGTTCTTCTCCTTGGAATTCTCCAATGGTTTTAGTTAAGAAGAAGACAGGTGATTTTAGAGTTTGTTTTGATGCGAAGAAATTAAATTCAGTTACAAAAAAAGATGCTTACCCCTTACCATTTTTAAACGATATTTTGGATAAATTAAGAGATGCTCGTTATTTAACTTCAATTGATTTAAAGAAAGCTTTTGGCAAATACCTTTAGACGCTGAGAGTTGTGAAAAACTGCTTTTACTGTTCCACGTAGAGGATTATTTGAGTATACTGTTATGCCCATGGGACTTACAAATGCACCCAGTACATTACAACGTTTTATGGATTCCATTTTAGGACATGATTTATCTCAATCAGTTTTGTCTACTTAGACGATATTATTATTTTTCGAGTACATTCAAGGAACATGTTGCGATTTTAAGGGAAGTTTTTAAAAGGCTTAAGGATGCCCAATTGAATATTAATTTAGATAAATGTGAATTTTGTAAACCTCGATTATCATATTTAGGTTTTGTTATTGATAAGAATGGTCTTCACACCGATCCTTCAAAGGTGGAAGCTATTACTGAATTTCCTCAACCACATACTTTTACAGAAGTTAAACGTTTTATTGGAATGTGTTCTTGGTATAGACGTTTTATTCATGATTTTTCCACTATTTTAGCTCCGATTAATAATTTATTGAAAGGTAAGAAGAAATCTCAGAAAGTTTTATGGAATGACGAAGCGAATGATTCATTTTAAAAATTAAATCTTTATTAGTTAATGCTCCTATTTTAGCGAGCCCTGATTTTTCTAAAACATTTTATTTACAATGTGATGCATCTAATTGTGGAGTTGGATGTGTGTTAACACAAGGAGTAGGAGAGGAGGAAGTTGTTATTGCCTATGGTTCTCGTACTTTGAACAAAGCCGAGCAAAATTATTCAATTACAGAACGTGAGTTACTTGCAGTTATTTTTAGTATTCAAAAGTTTAGACCTTATATTGAAGGTACCCATTTTAAAGTTATTACTGATCATCATTCATTGATTTGGCTCAATAATTTAAAAGATCCTTCTGGTAGATTAGCCAGATGGAGTGTTAAACTTCAACAATTTGATTTTGAAGTTATTCATCGTAAGGGTAAATTAAATGTAGTTCCTGATGCACTTTCTAGAGCACCTTTGGAAGTTAGTTCTTTAGAATTTTCTGTTGTTGATTTAGACGATTGGTATAAGAAGATGTTAGCCAACGTTTTTAAAAATCCTGAATTATTTCCTAATTGGAGAGTTGAAGATAATAAACTCTACAAATTTATTTCTAATGATTTAAACATAGAATCGAATTTAGTGGAATGGAAATTAGTTGTTCCGAAATCTTTAAGGAAAGATATTTTACGAAAATTTCATGATGATCCTACATCATCACATTTTGGTGTTTTAAAACTTTTCAAAATTAAAGAATTTTATTACTGGCCAAAATGAAGTCAGATATTTCCAAATATATTAGGAATTGCAATGTTTGTAATCGAAGCAAGTCTTCACAATTTAATCATTATGGTTTTATGGGTAAAGAGAAAATGTTTCTTATCCTTTTCAATGTATTTCTATTGATTTAGTGGGTCCTTTTCCTAGATCAAAGAGTGGAAACACAGTTTTGTTAGTTATTTGTGATTGGTTTACTAAATTTACTTTGATTCACCCTATGCGCAGTGCTACTGCTAAAAGAATTTGTCAATATATTGAGAATTATGTATTTCTAGTATACGGTGTTCCTCAAATTTGTATGGTGGACAATGGTCCTCAATTTAAAAGTTCACAATTTAAAAATTTAATGAGTTCTTACAAAGTTCAATCCGTTTGGTTTAATGCAAGTTATCACCCTCAAGTAAATTTTGTTGAGAGAGTTAATAAAGTAGTAGGTAATGCGATTAGATCTTATATTCAAGATGATCACAAGGAATGGGATGTTGAAATTCACAAAATTGCGCATGCTATTCGTAACGCTGTTCATGAGTCTACGAAATTTTCACCTTCCTTTTTGGCGTTTGGTCGGACAGTTCCTATTTCTGGAGATTTTTATGGTCGACTAAAGGATTTCAAAGAGGATGATTTATTTATTACTAACCGTGAACAATTAGTTCAAGATTTAAATGAACTTTCACCTATTTTTAAACATGTTAAACAAAATTTACATGCAGCTTACGAAAGAAATTCAAAATCTTACAATTTGCGACGTCGTCCGTTGAAATTAAACGTTGGCGATTTGGTTTGGAAAAAGAATTTTACTTTATCTGATGCGACTAAAAATTATAGTCAAAAGTTAGCTCCAAAATTTGTTGAAGCAAAAGTTATTGAAGTGGTAGGTCCAACTACGTACCGATTGGCCACCCCTATTGGTAATAAACCCTTAGGTGTTTTTCATGTTAAGGATTTAAAACCTCATTAGTTATTATTTTTTAGTATTCTTTTTAATTATTTTTCTATTTTAGTATTTTTACATTCTGGTTTTCTTATTCATATTTTTTAATTATTTTGATAATTTTTCAAAATAATTTTATTTTGTGCTTATTTCGCACATTATTTTATTTTATATTGTTGTGGCTTTGCAAACCACTTAATTTTTTTTTTACATTTGTTAGCATGATTTTTGCTACATTTGTTTACATTTGTTTAACACGATGGTTGATATTTAGATCCCATTGTGTGATTGAATTGCCGATTTTGTGGGACATTAGTTCTCAGGCAGATTATCTTTCTTTAATGGATTTTCCATTTACTATTGTTACAATAGTAAGATTGAAGATAACTATTTTGAGTTTACCTCTGATCGTTAATTTGACGTGTAAAACTCATAACCATTGATAAGAAAACTAGTAATGCTTCTATACATTTTATTTTTGATTGATTTAGTTATTTTATTTTTTCCTGATTTGTGTAGTGTTACTATTCTTGGACGGTGCTTGAGGACTTCGGTTCGCCTCGTGTCAACCTCGATTAGTTCACTTCCTGATTATGACGTTTTGGTAGTTTTAGGAGGGGGTTGTTGTGTTCGTAAGAGTGCATCACCTTTCTCTTTGCTATCTCACCTAGATTTCGATTTATTTGTAAAATGTGCGTGTTAGTTAGGGTATGTTGAGTCTTGGACGATGACTGTGGAACAACATGAAACCTGAATCTCGTGAAGGGTAGAGTGGCCTCTCTTGTTCTCCACGACGAAGCATCCTGAGCTAATTTGCAATGAAATAGTCGTATCTTGGTTTACCGATTTTGACTTACTTATCGAACGTGACTGTGGTAGTTGTGTTATGTACCTAGGAGGCTTGGTTTGAGACCACCGGGGTAGGGTAATTGAACCGCTCTCTCTCGACCTCAAATCTCGCGATTATTTATTGTTAGTCCGCAAGGATTGTTTTTTTAATACTTATACTCTCGAGTAGAGTGGCGTTTAGCCTTGATTTTTTATGATGTTGCACGATGACCGTTTCCGGGTTCTCTGCCCACTGTCCCTTCAGGTCATGGTAGGTTACGGTTTCCGTTCGTTTTTTTTACCTTAGATTCAAATTTTTTACCGGATACTCATTTTGCTCTCCTGATGGTGGTTTGTTTCACTAACCCCACCAGTTAAAGTTTTTTTTGACTTTATTTAAGGTTTCGGGTCCTTGATTCTCGACTAGTGGCGTGTGCGGGTGGTAGCGCGTCATTAGCTTTTTTGGTGTTGCGAGGGGTCTTTCCTGACCGACGTCACCACATTTTCCGTACTTCTTCGTACATTTTCTTGTTATTTTTTTAAATATTGCTTATATTTTAATTACCTTAACATTTTGTATTTTTTAAATTTTAATAATTTTATATATTAGCTTAGTGTTTGGAATCTCCGCTTTGGTGATCTCCGAGTCCAAATTTTAGGAGGGGGTGTGTAACAACCTTTTTTGTGGTTGTATTAAAAATTACGTTAATCTAAGATCATTAATTAATTTGGCTTAAAATTAGAGAAGTTTTTAATTATTTTCATGTAAACGTGAAAACTGGCAACTTAAATTACATTTTCTAGAACAAATCTTTTGTGTGTACTATTACATAAATAGTTTTAATTCCCTCTCTTTAAAAAAATTGGATTGATATTATGTAACAGCGCAACGCAAGAAAACTTTTATACTTGGTTGATTCAGAAAGCTTTTGAGTAATTCAGTGTATGCTGACTGTTAACAGCAATAAGAATGAATCTAACTTAATGTTTTATATTAGTGCCATCATATTTTGGGTGGTGAGTTTCTTTTTTTTCTCATTGTAGTTTAAAATTAAGCATTTGTTTGTTTTTAGGCACTATACTACCACCACCTTTTAATTTTTTAAACACGTTAATATTTCTACTTTACTTCTATTTTTGCACTTTTATGTTACGTACTTATATTTATATTACAAATGGCTCTTAAGTAACTTATTTACACAAGTTTCTCTCCGAAGAAAAAATAATAATATAATATTAAAATGCAAGTTTAATTCAATAAAACATCCAGAGTAAGAAAGAAAGAAGTAGAAACGCTTTCATCTTGATTGACCGTTCCGCATCCGTAGTTAATCACAGGAAGCTGTCCATAGAAAATATTATGCTGAGGAATTTTTGTGGTAAATTTTATATCTATTAAGCTTAGCTTTAAAACCTTTTCGTACCTCTCCTTAACAATCCATTTATGGAGTAAATAAACTTATTTGCACATTGTTAATTTTTGTTATTTTTAGAAAATTATTATTGTTCATTATTTAGGGTTTTGTTATTTTCCTGATTTAAAGATAACATGGCGCTCGAGAATTTATTATCTTATTCATAATTTTAATAACATTTTATGCCATTAAGTGGGAACAATTAAGCATAAAGAGGCAACTAGCATCTCAGGTAGGTTAATTTAATTATTTATTAGAACTCTCCTATCTCAATCTACCACTGAGTCAGAGGCACATTATTTAAATAACATTATTTTAATCTTCCGTTTGTAAGTTATTTTGTTATAATTTGGAAGCTAATTATTGTTATAAACTATTAATTCACAAACTTCTTTCTTAGCGACTGAAAGCGTACAACCATAAAGATTACTGATCCTCCGAGTTACTAGTTTTAATTAAATTTTACGTTGTTTAACTGCAACTTTAGTTAACCTTTATGTACATTTAAATTTACATTGATTTACGTGTAAATTTAAAAATTATTTACTTCAATTCGTTTCGTCTTTTGAGTTTATGCGCTGTATATGTGTTATTATTTCCTTTATCCATATGTTTTCATTTAAAATTTTACTTTTACTGTAGCTGTACTGCTAAATGGATTAAGGGGCGAACCGAAGCGTCCTGCCGACACAATTTTGTAATTAATTTATGAGTGGTGAATATTTTAACTTTGATATGATTTTCAATCACAGCAAGTGTATGTTAAATAAGTTGGGTTATTAAAACTCTTTTCTAGCGTAGGTGTATGTTTTTCTCTCAGATTCTGCGTAAATGAAAGATCTTTTATTTCCGAAAGTTAAACGTTTAAATTAACTAATAGTGAATAATAATTTTCTTTTGGGTTGGATTTGAAGAACCCTGTTGACTTGCTAACGTGCGATTAACTTTATTGCGTGTCAAATTTAGTTATAATGTATTTACATGCATTTTAGGAATTACAGTTCTTGCGTTACACTACAACATTTTCTTATTCTCTGTTCCCCCTTTTGATCTCCTTTCTTTTTATTTCCTACTCATCTCCTTCCGAATCGTTATCCAGGAGTCGGATAACGATGATTTCTAATTTTGGGGAGCAACTTCTGCGCCTAATCTCTACCGCAATTTTCTGGACCCCGCCCAAACCGTGCTGAGCCCGGCGGTTTTTTGCTATGTGCAGGTGAGTAGAAACCCCTTTCCCCTTTTTCCTCCGCGTACCATTCGACACGTAACAATATCAAAATGGAGAGAAACGGGTTATAAGTATCAAGAAATTGGAAGATGATGTAAGTTTCGTTTTTTCCTAATACGTTGAAGAATGAACTCTACATCGCAGAACTTTTTCCAAAAGTGTAATACAAAATAATGTGTTTTCTTTAAAAAAGGAACAAGATTTTAAAAATATAGTGGTAACGTTGGATGAAACATTAAAACCGACTTATATGGATGAAGAGGAAAATTTTGCATTTAAACAAATTTATCTAGATCAAGAGACGTCTTCAATAACAATGCACAACGAAACAGCAGGTTTATTAAAAATTATTAAATATTTGCAGGAACAGCTTAATTTAAGAAAAAAGTTAAAGCGTGTAAGGTCTAACGAAAGTTAAATATATTAAAGTCTAATGGTAAAGGTGATGCTGTAGGCTCATTAGAAAAGTTCAACACAACATTCGAGCGCTTTGATGTCGATAGCAACAATAAGTGAAGTAATGCGTGTATTTTTAACTGGGACTGCAGTGGATTGGTATTTGTCAAATTCAATAATGTGGTAAACTATAACAATCTCATAAATCAGTTTTTGAGGTTAAAAATTTGTCATGCATGCGATACGCAATGAAATAAAGATATATCAGTGGAGGTTTGCTAGATTGTTTACTAGTTTAGTCAATTTGATGGTAATTGGGTTAACATTACATGTACAAAGTAAATTAAAACGATCTGATATAATATCATCATGTAAGTTGTTTGAAGAAGTAGGAAATTTAGATAATGTCCGAGCAAGACCAGGACATAACCAAAATTTACACAAAATGGAAGCAATAGAGTAAAAGTAGTAAAGTAAACAAAAACCAGTATATACTGCAACCAATAGAATTCCCTGTAATTGTGAAAAGCTAAATTACCCAATAAGTTTCATTCGGAGAAGCTCTGCTAGAATCGAGAAAAAATCAGTAGAAAGGGGAATGCAATATGAATGAGATGGATAGTCTGAGAACAGAAGATGATGTTTTTCAAGTAATGGATGTAGGTAGTTGTAATTTTGAATTAACGTAGTAATGCGAAGGTTGGGCGAAAAGATTAAAGTTACAAATGTGTACACTCAAAAAGAAATAACACTCACTTAGCAAACGCTATACATATATTGAAATTTAATAATAATTAAAATAAACAATTGGTGTTATGTCCGAAACACATTGAAGATAACCTTGTATCGTTAAATTTTTAATAAAACTTGAGTCTTGCAAGCTTAGATAATCCTAACTTACTTACTTCATATATTTTAAATCTTTAAATTACCCCAAAAATAAAACAGAACAATAATAATTCCGTCGAACACAGAAATTTACAATCGACAATATGAAAAAGTCAATTACGAATGAATACGCTTTTTGCACAAATTTGAAATAAACGTCTTACTTAGATAAATTTCAACAAAGGCATATTCATTCGTCTAAATAACCACAAACAAATATTCTATTAATGTCACCGACAAATGTAAATTCAGAAAAATACGTAGTCACCTTCACAAGCACCAAAATAATCAATCGAACTTCCTTTTATTTTTCACAACGGCACGGCAATGAGCCTTTCGATATTTAATAGACCTGAACCTATAACTCCTTTAAAATTATCTTTACGAAAATTCGATTCACTGAAAATTTTAAACCAAAGAACATTCGCTACGATCACTTCTTCATCTGGTTAACGATAATATATACCCAAAAATAACGTTATTTACTTAAAACTTATTAAAGTATGACCATATACATCAAATTTGTTCTCTATCATGGCCAACTATGTAATCGAAACAAACATATCATAACCGGAACCTCTTTACAAATAACCCGCCAGAAGGCGATATTCATCCAAAAGAAACGAGGTTCGCATTACAAGTAAACACGTAACCACATTCTTTGGACTCGAAGATGTCAAAGCACTGACAACGTTACACGATACTACACTATTTTACCGAGGTGGGCGAGTATAATCACTATCCTCCTTGTAACAACCCATTTTGAGTTGTATTAAAATATACCGTAATTTATGTTCTTCGTTCATTTAGTTGTAAATATAAGAAAAAATTTTAATTATTAATGAAGTATAGGTATGTGGTAGGCAACTTAATTTGCATTTTTGTGTAACTTAAGTGCATATCTTCTTTAGAGTTTATACTCCCACTTCTTCAAATTATTTTTTTTCTGCTCACATTTTCGCGCAACGCGTCATCATCCGACTTCCTAAGCGTCCATTTTTTAATTTCTTGTGGTACGCTGTCTGATGCAGGAAGCCATTTTTGGGTTTCCACCTAAATTTTGTGAAAAGTGCCATTGATTTAATGGTAAGAAATATTTAACTCGTAATACTAAAATTTAAAACATTTTTTTTTGCACATTTAATTCTATTTTAATTACCTTTTAATTCTACTTTTACGTACGCTTTCATTTTATGATTGCAATTTTGCATTCAATGCAGATCTAAATTTTGCTCACAATTTTTTATTTGAACTTTCGAGAGAATGCAATAAAAGATTGGATTGTTCAAATTTCTTGAAGAAAAATTCCATTGTGGTGGTTTATAACGTAAAGCATTTGGGGCATATTACAGGTTCCCACTAAGAAGAAAAATGTAAGACAGTTTGTAGGTAAAATAAACTATCACCATAAATTTATTGAAGATTTCTCAAGAAAATTAAGACCGTTATTTGATTTACAAAAAAAATGCATCGAATTCAAATGGACGAAGGAATGCCAACAATACTTTGATGAAATAATAGTATATTATATATAGAGGGACCAAAGTGCAGCATTTAATCCAGCGAGTGGGGCTTGTTGCCTCGAGGGCGAAGCCCGAGGGCAACCACCACTCAAGGGATTTAGACACTTTGGTCCCGAAGTATATACGCTATTTTTTGCACTTCCAAAGTATTTATCTTTATGAACAATAATTCCAAAATTGTTCGTGTTAATGTGACAAATTTGTATAAAATTATCTAGAAATCTTGCTATTTGAAAAAAAAAACAATCGGTTATCATGGGAATTAGTAAACAGCGGTGGCCATATTTGAAAAATTTTTTACAAAAGGGTAATACATATGTACGACGAATTTGATCTAGAAAAAGCCGCTGAAGAGGCTTTAGAAGACTTACTGCCTTCCAAATTTCGTAAAATTTACGATAAAGAGTATGATATATTTTTAAAGTGGTTCTGTGCAAAGAAAATTACAAAATTTAAAGAAGATGCTTTGCTGGTATTTTTTAATGAAAAGGTAAACAAATTTGCTGCTTCTACATTGTGGGCCCAGTATTCAAGGTTAAAAACTATGCCTAACGTTAAACATAATGTTGATATAAGTAAATTCCACAAATTGACGACGTTTCTGAAAAAGAAAAGATTTGGTTACAAAGGTACTATCTATAGAACAGATTGATACGTATCTAAAGGAAGATTCAGATGACACATTTTAATGACAAAAGTGAGTATGTCCAAAAATCGTTGTACCTACTTTTAAAAGTGATTTTTTTGTAGGTAGCACTCATATTTGGTGCGGTAGTGGCTTGTAGAGGACTTGAATTAGTCGAATTGCCAATTAATTATGTGACTGATTGGGCAAGAGACTTCTTGTTAACATTAGAGCTACCAAAAATGGAACAGAGAGGAATTTCGTTGTAAAAGATTCAGATAAAACTATCATTAGTTATACAAAATCTGTAAGAAATATATGTCATTGAGAAAAGCCGAAACTCCCCATTCAAGATTTTTCTTCGTTACGTTAACAAGCAGAGTACAGTGCAATCTGTGGGAAAGAATATATTTGGAAAATTGCCCCAGAAAGTTGCAACATTCTTAAACCTACCAGATGCGTTGTTATATACAGGATATTGTTGGCATCTCTACCAGCTGATTCAGGTACGAATGTTGACATTTTAAAACGACATGGGGTTGGAAGTCCGCAACAGTTACAGAGGTATGTGGAAAACTCCTGAATAATAAGAACCTTATCGCCAAAAAATTTTTGGAGGTGGAGGTGATCAAAAGACCAGCTACCTCACTCCGAGGACCCTCGTGCCAATCTG
Organism: Vesta saturnalis; assembly: GCA_036346205.1. NCBI lineage: Eukaryota > Metazoa > Arthropoda > Insecta > Coleoptera > Lampyridae > Vesta > Vesta saturnalis. The sequence continues at coordinate 2,631,289 of JARFJB010001893.1, read as the reverse complement.
AACGGCCCATAGGCACTGATTCATTTGGAAATGCGTTCAACCTTACATCCAGCAGTATTGTTTCGGAAATCAATCGTTCGATATTTATTAATTTTAATAATATTAATGTTAATGTTTCGTAAAACAATTAATAAAAAATATTTGAAGTTTGACATCTGTCAATGAACTCTCTAGGGGGTTCAGTCCATATTTAATCCCTAGGGTATAAATGACCCACTTTAGTCCCTGTAGACAGAGACTAAAGTATCTATTTTAGCCTCGGAAGTGCAAAAAATAATATAGTTGAATTGATCGGCCTATTTCCACAGTTTTTGATTATTGAGAGCGACGTTTCGAAAGCGGACTCTGCTTCCGTCATCAGGTTTAATCTTGAGAAGGACTATTGTCGCAGATTCGAGCTTGGCACTTTTACTTATTAGTCTGATACCTTTACCGCTGAGTCACCGTGTAATATTTTTAGAACATATATATATATATATATATATATATATATATATATATATATATATATATATACTTTTTGTGGTTGCGCAAAGTTTATTGTGCATGTTGCTCCGTAACTCACTGAGTAGGTCGCTTAAGCTCTTCGCGCATTATTGGAATCCATATCGGTTTCATTTCCACACTAGCTTGGATTATTGGATTTTCTGCTAGTGCGATGTATGATGTTTGAGTTTCCGACGAGTTGTGTTCTCGTCCTTTCCCACTATCTGTATGTTATCCCATCGGATGTGGTAGTCTTCGTTCCAGACATGTTCAGCGGTTCTTGATTTTTCTATCTAGCCCTTGCGGACACTGTTCTTATGTTCCTGTGGTCTCACTTTGAGTGGTCTACTGCTCTTTCCTATGTTGTATACATAATTCTTAGAATTCTGATCTTCATTGTGCGGTTTGGTTTTGGTTAGTATTCCCCTGAGCGTTCTGGTCGATTTGAAGGGAGCGCTTATCTTGTATTTGATGCCTATCCTTCGTAGTTTGTTTGAGGTACCTTGTATATATGGTATTATCGCAGACTATTTAGTTTCTTCTTTTTTTTACCGTTTCCCTGTTTAGGTTAGGTGTTAGATTGGGGTAGCCATTTCCTTTGAGTATTTTAGCGATATTTTCTTTTTCTTTGTTTAGGTCCTCTTGTTATATTGGGTAGAGGCTCCAGTTATGGCCACTACACCGATTATGGCCACCTGAAATATTTATTTCCATTATTAAACTTCTGTTAGCTGTTAGCTGTGTGGGGTGTTAGAGTAACCTACATACTTCTAAGAATTGTGCATGGTGGCATTTGTTTTGAAAATTCATCACTCTTGCTTTCTTATGATATTTCTGTTTATTACTCACATCATGCATTATTTCTAGTCAGTATATAGTTAGCACACACACATACACAGACATGATTTTTTTTTAGCGATACAGTACTTCCCATCCGTTGGATGTGGAAGTAAATTTATTGGTATATTGGCTACTGAATTGTGCAAAAATAGGGATTCCTATAGATAAAGAAAGACTCCTTCACTCAGTTAAGTTAAAAAGCTTGTTGATAAATCCTACTATGCATTTTTACAAAACATGCACATAACATCATCTCTACATATATACATAATATATATATATATATATATATATATATATATATATATATATATATATGTTGAGATGATTTAAATTACATTCGAGTAGCTATGTAAGTCACATAGTGAATTATTTCTTTAGTTTGTACAAATGGTACATCTCTTTATAGGTATGTAATTCTAGATAAGAATGGTTAATTAACATTGAGATGTATCTAAATTTATATATTTCATAATAAAATGTTAATATAAGTATAATCGACAGCACATTACATTGAAGTATAGGGTATGTTTGTTTTCGTTACGATTTAATTCAAGTTCATATTTAGTTAGTAAGTTTATTTAAACATAATGTTCCCTGATGACATGTGATACATGCTGTAGTTTACAAAACTAATGTTAAAAACTAGATATCAATGTCACAATTTAAATGTACGCAGCCAAGAATCATGAAAACATTCGTGTTAGTGCGATAAACGTATATAAGTGCTAAAATTACGAAAAAACAGAACAATTACATTGGTGATTAACTATAAAACATAAATTAAGCAGCAGCTCTGGAATTATTGTGTTTAATCAACATTTACAGACCTTAAACTAGTGATTTGCAACAATTCGACACTAGTCGTAGAAGAACTTATGAACCTATGAAAGTGTTAAAATAAATTAAATTGAGACATAAACATTAAGTTTAAATACTTTCACAAACAGTTATAGTGGTTAAAAGTGTGAAATTATACATTGAAAATTGTATTAACAATATGAGGTTATGTTATTTCCTCACATAAAATTTATGTAGAAATTATTTTACATTGAGACGATTTGTGTAAAATAAATTATAAGAGGTAAAAATAGTAAAGTAGCCTCAATTTCAAGGCACAATTCACTATATTTGTGACCATTTTGTCAAATTTAGTTTCTAAGAGTGTTTGAAAAATTAAAATAATTTTCCTTTCAAATTGGCCGTAGGCATGTAAAAGATGAATATTTATGTGTAGTAGCATCCCATATTCATGTGGAAATCATTTCCAGGCCTGTAAAGTACAGAAAATTAGCTTCAAATCAATAATTCAGTGTGAAAATTAACTTGCTTATTAGTTGTAGGAATTAGTTCGTGTTTGGTTTTAAATTATAGGAAAATTTATGTAGATTATGAATATGTTATTAGTTTTAAGATAGGTTAAAGGGGGCAAAAGTTATGGGGTTTTGAAATTATATCGTAATGTAAAAATTGCTTTAGCCAATCAGAATTTAGGAAACATTGTTGGTAACTATTGATAACAATCGAAGATTTTGGTCGTTACCCATAATCGTATAAATAGAAGGGCTGAAGGATTGCAATCTCTCTTAATTTTCTCTGTTTCAACAGCTTGCTAAAGTAAGATGTTGCCAAATTTTTGTGAAATTATTTTAAACAAAATAACGTCACTTCGTTAAAAACAAAGTGCGATTTTAGTATCGGAAGTGTTAAAAGAAACAAGTGATGGTCATTTGTCGGGAAATAATTAAATTAAGGTTAGTTTACCTTTTAAAAAAATCAAAATCGGATGTTATCGCTAGTAAGTGAAAATATTTCCGCAGTTTCGACACTGTTTTTTAAGTTTGTTTTGTTTACGTTGTTATGGATATTTAATTGTGTTTCTTCGTGTTATCACCATTATACACCTTATTTACTGGAAGCGTGTTTAATTTATAATAACCTTCAACCTATCCATGTTTTTCAAAATTTATTTTGAAATAAATATAAGAAGTGTGATTTCATCAGAAATATAATAACATTAGTGAAACTTACGTAAACGTATAAGCTGTTTATATTGAAGAAAATTTGGATGTTCGAGAAGCAGAGTTGGAGTTCAAAGGAGCTGCTTTCTACGATCAACTTCATCAGCAGTAACCAGAAAAGGAGGACATTTTATGTGAGTGTTATGATTTTGTACTTTATTGTTGACATTGATATTTCATTGTTGTGTTCATAATTTCCTTCCTTTGTAACAAACATGATGTGCGACAACGTGTATGCATGTTCAAAGGGAACATTATTTGGTCTAAAAATTTAAATGGTTAATATAATATTGAATAAATTCAAACGTATTTATACTTACATGTATGGAGAATTTCATTTTATTGTAATCAAAAGTCACGTTTGCGTATTCACAGCGCTATGCAATTTGAAGAATTTTGTTATGTACAAGGTGTGACACATATATTGAAACAAATTAAAATTTATAATTCAATTTCTTTGAACAAGTTAGATACAATAAAATATAATAGGGCAATAACTCAATGTGCATTAATCAAACTAACTATAATTATTATATTCAAAATCTTAGTATAATTCAAATAAATAATCATTTACTTTGTCATTTAAAAATAAAGTTTCTTCTAAATTTTGAACCCTATCCCTTTGATGAGTCTTTACATGCGACTGTTTTAAAAGTTTAAAATCACTAATGCTTATTCAATAAAATAACCAAGGATACTACTAATATATATATATATATATATATATATATATATATATATATATATCCCAGAACTGTTTTTGTTGCTAAACAAAAATTAAGAAACTGCTTCTCAAAGCTGTTAACATTATTAGGAAACGACTCTGAAGCATTGAAGTCCCCTGAAAGAGTGTTTAATGTGGACGAGACAAATGTTTACTTGGCACCTAAAGAAGGGCTGATCTTTTGGACTTAGAAGGTGAAATGTATATAGCGCGTCTAGAAATTCTGACAAGGAAAACATAACTACTTTGTTTGCAGTAAATGGAATTAGACAATTCGCTCCACCCATTGTTTCTGTATAAATATGAACGAATTACAGCATCACTAGCTGCAGCAGCACCAAGCAATTCGGGTATTGAAAAGACACAAAATGGGTGGATGACCACAGAAGGCTTCTTCGAATACATCGCCAACGTGTTTGTGTATTTGGTAATTACAGTACAATTCAAAGAAACTAAAAGCAACAATGCTATTTAATTTCTGGCTGCGAGTAACTAACGAAGCTGAGGAATCAAACAAAGAAAATGTTACAAATTATTCTCATGTTACTGCAAACCTCTCAATAATTATGCAAAATCAGTCACCTGAATTTATAGCCAAACAGCAATCACCAGAAACTAGTAGAACACCTGAAATTATACTTGAAGTATTACTTCTCAGGATTATTCACCTCAATGTGATGTTAATGTTCATCCCTCAACGTCAAATGTAATTGTGCAACACAAGAGAAATATAACATCCATATTTGCCGACATTGTCCTGTGATCAAGCAAAAAACCTACTCCCGGTTATAGGTTACAGGGCAGAAGCTAATACACAACTTACATATTTAAAGGTTCTCTCTATCTAGAATAGTTACGGAGCCACATAAAAATTACGCACCTTGTATATTGGCGTCATTTAAATCAATTGGCAAGAGAGCGGTTTTTACGTACAAATATGTGGGCAAAATTTTGAACTTTTACCCGAAAATGAATATGAAATTTAAAGGTTCGGGGTTTAGACTAGAGTTAATTAACATTTAAGTATACGGCTTAATGATGTTTCTATTGTAAATAAAAGTGATATTCTGGGGAAACTACCACAGCTCCAAATTATTCAAGATGGACGAATGTTGATGGTAGTTTTTCCAACCTCGGTTGATATGTACGAGAAGAGATAATGTTCGTTTCATAAAAAATGTAAAACAACAAGAAATATAGGCACAGTAAACGTTTAATGTTGCTTCATTTTAGCATTTGACTTGAATACCTTTCAGTGACCATAAATAGGGAAAAGAGTCTTGTGGCCATAAGTGACAAAAATCGCCATTTTTCATCTATAATTTTTTTCTTAAAATATGTGACACCTAGAAGGATGGAACTTCGATAGATTAATTTGTTCCAGTAAGTATGACAATTTTTGCCGAAGCTGTTTCTCAGGTTTGCTGAGTATATATCCAATTTATGGATAAAATTTTCTTAATGTGGCCATAAGTGGAGTCTCTATCCTATGTGTTTTCCTCCTACTCTAACAATATTCAATCTAAAGAACCCAATTTACATATTCACTGACAAAAGTGGAGAAGGATTAGAAGCAATTTTAAAACGAGAGTTAGCGAATTTCATTTTACATCCAGTTTTCTATTTTTCACAGCGACTAACTGACAGTTATTATTAGTTTAACATTTACTGCAGCTTATTGCGCATGGTCAAACGGAATGGTAGAAAGACTAAACCAGACGTTAGTGAATAATATCAGATATTCAATCAATAGACCAGGAGAGAATAGAAGATGGCAAACCATGGCTAGAGAAGTGATTGACACTTATAATGAAACCCTACATTCCGTGGCTGGATATTCGCCAGCTTATTCACTTTTGGACAAAATATAAACATATGCCCAATCGATACGGTAGAATAAGGTTTAGAAGAAGATACTGAGATTTGATCGAAATAAGAGAGATACAGATTTAAATATTGGAGATGAGGTTTTTGTTGAGGTTGGCAACAAGTTGAATAGAGAAAAATTGGAAGAAATTAGAAGTGATCCATTTAAATTGTAAAAAAAGTTTCACCACTAATGTATCGGTTAGACTGAAAAAAAAACCTTTGGGAAATACATATCGTAAAGGAAAATTAATATTATCTAAATGAAAAGAACTTTATAAACACAGAAGACAAATTTCCTTACAACTTGAAAACAAAGTATGCGTAATCTCAATTTCTGCAATGCTATCGAATATCTATATACGTATGACATATCAGTGGTTCTGACACTGTTTCGTTTATAGACTACACCTATAACGTGACAGTAGCAAGCCTAAAAAAATTAATTAGGTTGTGAAACAAATTTATGAAAAACGCAAACATATCCCTGCTATAACAGTTGAGTAGATATATTACAAAACCAACTACGTAATCTAATTTTATTTTAGTAGAGATTAGCTGGATCTTTAATAAATGAAGTATTACTAAACCATCTGATATCCTAGAGCATCTTCCACGGACGAAGGATAACGATGAAATATGGCTCGTTCCAATATAAAATTTAACAATATTTAATACCGACACAAAGTAGTAAAACATTTTAGTTTAGGGCGGTAAAAGCGTTCACAACTTATACATATCAATTACAGATGTAGTAAAACAAAAACAAATCCAATAAAGGATTAAATACATTTTTCATAGCTCCTTAAAAACACTGTAATTGTTATCATACAATTGTTCATATGTTATTATATTACTTTGTAATAAGTTTAATAAAAATAAACCTAAAATAAAAACATGGCCTTACACTTTTTTTGATGTTTCCAAGCATTTTTGGACTATAGCAACGGTATCAATAAAAGAATTTCCTTTTAAATTTAACTTTTCACAATATTCTACTTTATCCAAAAAGATAAATTTGCTTATAAGGTTAACTAATGGGTGTGCGACAAATACATCATCGGACATGTGTAATACTAAATTTTTTAATGCGCTGTAATTAACTTTTTCATCTTCTATATTTAATAATTCCATTTTTTTCCAACCACAAAATATAACTGACTTGTCTGCTTCATCTGATAGTTCCGTAATTTTATTTTTGATAGCTGGTAATGAATCGCATTCAATTGTTACTTCAGAATTTGTCACCTAGTGTGCAAGATTTATTTATTAAATAAAATTAATTAAAGTTTACCCTTAAATATTTACCTTAAGTAGAAGGATCAAAAACGACAAGAGAAATAGATTGTTCATTGTAGACATTATTACAAAAACTAATTTTTTTAAAAAATGTCAAGCTTTTATTTGCTTCCTTATCTTAATGAGGCTAAGTAATGAGTTTTAAACGCCTTTTTGCAGGTTATTCCACTTTCTCGGTTCTTTAAATTTAACAATTTCATTTTCACTTATCTTTAGATACACCTTCTGTATAATTGATCTACGCTAACATTTGGCTTCCAGTAAAAAAAGTTCATTGCCCGCTAACCTAAGCAGGAACCAATTATCAGGCAATTAAAGATTTAATGGTACAATTGCTTAAGAAACTAATTATTTATCTCTTAAGCAATTAATGCAGGTATGTGAAGTGATAAAATTCGTAGCGCAGCATACTGCATTTTATTCAAGTTAAAAAATATTCATGCATTGCCAGACATATACATATATATATATATATATATATATATATATATATATATATATATATATATATATATATATATGTATATATAATTAAATTTTGACACGACAAATTATAACAATATGTGTAACAATAATTTTACAAAAGTTTCTTTATCCGTAACACCACGGTGTACCGTATGTCATACTAGTACACAGGGGATGCTCTTTTTAAACGAAACTATTAAAGTTAGAAATATAAACGCAAACAATGGAAACTGCCCTATAGTCCTACCCTTCTGAGAACTTCTGAGCTATTAAATCACTCATTAAAGGTGGATCAATGATTGGTGCAATTGCTAAGTTTTAATTGTAATATTTTTGCTTGTCTACGAGAGCATGTGTTCGCTATATTCAAGAAATGAGTCAAACAGATACGAATTTATCTACCAAGGTGCTAAAAGAACATAAAATCTGGAAATTTTTGAAATCTTGCCATGTTTTAGTTGCTAAGGGGCGCTATAAAATGTCATGTTGGGCCAAAATAGAAACCAACACCATAAAACCATAGAAGCTCGCACTTGCCGATTGAGAAAATGCGTTTTGCCATTCCCTGGCGTATAAATAAAATTATTTAGTAGCTTTGGCCCAAAATAATGACTAACTCTTTAAAACCATAAAATTTCGTTTTTACCTACCAATACAATGAGTTTGGTCGTTTTCCCAAAGAAATTGGTGAATAAAATAGTTGGGCATCTATGGTTCTAAGTGATTACAAACATATAGTAAACTTTTCTAGTATGATGCGTGTAAAATACAGTTTAACAAAACATCACCCAAAAATTTTATTTTTGTCCTTTAAAACAAGATTTCAATTTTTCTAAAACGTGGATATGATAAATTTTTGTGTTGAAGGGTTTCTGAAATAATACATAACTAGTAAACTGCGGTAAATGCGAAATTATTTTGAAATCTCAAACTTTTACCGGAGCCCAAGTATTTGCGTTTGAATTGGGTTCCCGGTTAGTGTACAAAATTTGGACAAAATTAGTAAACGTTTTTCGGAGATCCTTCTCATATATCCACTTGGAAGGACGACCGGACAGCACCTCAAGTAAAGTTTTCGCTGCTTAATACCAGCTTCGTAATATACTGGTTCTGAATAAAAAGCTACTTGAATTTAATAACACTAATGTTTTAAACACAATATAGTTATTGCATAATTTCTTTTGTATAAAGATTTATTCATCTACGCGTTTCAATACTACATGTACTATTATCAAAAGAAAATATATATAAGTAAAATAAACAAGCAGTTATGGAAACAAATGATTAAAGTAAAACTGGAAACTTGGTGTAAATTATAATAAATTTTATATTTTAAATATTTGTTAAAAATGAGTCTATAAGATCAACTTGTTTGTTCATTAAAGGTACTCTCTGTTTATGTTTATAAATATCGAATCCTATCAAGACATCTAATTTGACTTTTTTACTACTGAAATGTAAAAACTTAACATAGTTTTGTGAACTCATAAGGTGATTATTACAAGTTTTTATTATGAACGAATAAGTTCAAAGGTAAACATGTAATTAAAAATTATTTTTAATTTTATTAAATACATAAGTAAAAAGTTTACCTCGAGTAGGATTTGAATCTACGACCTGTACTTTGTGGTACTCTAGCACATATGGCAGAGTAGCGCTCTAACTAACTGAGCAACCGAGATACAAGCCCAATCGATGTAAATTTTGCCTTTATGTATATAAAAGTCTAAATATAACTTATAATAATTTAACACTGGTCAAGTTGCTTTGATATGTGTGAATCCTTGCGATATTGCAGGCTCACATTCCATTAATGTAAGTAATTTGACTGTAATCTCATTACATTTAGAACTTACATCAGTTCTACATATATAAAGGCAAAATTTACATCAACTAAAGCTTGTATCTCGATAGCTCTGTTGATTAAAGCACTACTCGCACAGTAGATGTCGTAGGTTCAAATCCTACTCGAGGTAAACTCTTTATGTATTTAATAAAATTAATATAATTTCTAATTAAATTGTCCCTGTTTATATTTGTAATATCTAATGTGTCGTTGGTATCTCATATCAAAGTTGTTGTTCCTAAGTGTTTGTCCAATATATACAGAATTTCAAAGTGTGCAGTTTAATTTATAAATACTCGACTTCAAAATGTCGTTAGTTGGACCTTTGACATTAAATGAACAGTTAAGAACATTGGTATTAGTTTAGAAATCTACTTTGTACTTCTTGTTCTTTGCTTGTGCAATAAATAAAAATGTTTCAATAAAAGTATTGAAACATTTATGTACAAAAAAAATGTTTTACCTATTGAACTGCACCCATTTTAATACGTTTATGCACAATTTAGAAGATCAAATTTTATTATTAAATGTTTCTGATAAGATTATATTATGGGTTTGTAATATTGATGATACGTTAGCATGTTTTGATTGTTCATCAAATTTCATTGATGAAGATTTAAACATAAAAATTATTGCACAGTAGAAGTTTGAGTTCTCCATATTCACAAAACCTAACACATGCAGACATTACAATTCCAAACGATTTATATCACCATAAAACACAAAAGTTAGCTACACCTAGATCATTAGTACATAGAGCAATGTCTTCACCATTAAACCAAACAAATTTCAGTAAAGAAATATCAATTATAAAACAAATTGCAGAAGCAAACGGTTACATCTCAAATAGTTAAAAATCAAGAGTATAAATTTTCTATCAAATCATTTATACAGTTGACACAGAACCGACAGAAAACAAATACAGATCAATTTCATTTTTGGAAAATATCAGAAAAAGTACCTCACATATTACAAAAGAAGAAGTACAAAGGAGCTTTCAAAACTAACACAAATTTTGTTAAATGATTATTTAATACCAAAGATTCAAATAACGGCATTTTGACGTCGGGTATTCATAAATTCAACTCCAGATTCTGCAATTCTGTTGATATTGGACAAACACGTAGTATTTCTGATATTAGACACAAGGGATACATTATACGTTATAAATATAAATACACACACAAATCAAATGCCAAACATTTAATAGTAAATGATCGCCTTATAACTTTTTACATTTTTGTAATAAAAAGTTGCATGTTTTGGAACCATTCGAAATTTATAAACATACGCGGAAAGTACCTCCAATGAACGAACAGGGTGATCTAATTACTTACTTACTTACTCAACTATTTAACAAACAAAATACACCCACACCATAATGATTAGTGCTATTGAACATGGAATTCCACGAAGTAAGGTTAAAGAAAATAAATTGACTTGAATTAGTTTTATTTTTAAATTAATTTTCTTAATTAATACCGCAGAGTGTACTGTATAAGTTACCAATGAGGTTTAGTCAAACTCGTCTCTGTTTGATTCTATTTGATTTAATTTTTTTAAGGAATTACGTTTAGTTCCAGAATTCTGGCGAAAGTGTTTTTAATTGGTGACAGAGCCTATTGATGACTCATGCTCTCACACCTTAGCGATATGACAGGAGAACCCGTTCGCCCCTCCTGGGGGGTGTTGAGACGATATAAGCTTTGACTCTAGGTTTATATTCGTCCCTATAAGTCTTCCTACACGAAAGTACGACGAGCGAGTAATCTTTCTTGCATTAATATGAAGTTATCTTAAATTGTTAAGTGTTTTGTGCGTACGGTAGAAGTTAATCGAATAACAAGGTTAATTCTAGAATACGAAAACACATTTTTTCCACTACCATAAAACCCGTAGTTTTTCTTTATTTAGCCGCTTAGAGCCGCATTTTCCTGCAGAAACTGAGATTGAGACCAAGAGCTACAAATGGGTACGTCCGACTACTAAAACCTCTGTGTTTCCCGATACAACCGAGATAGGATTACTACTCATCACCGTCTGTTGCTCGAAGTAAACTCCTTTTTGTGCAAAAGCCAACGCTATTATACTGTGTGTGTTAAATGTGTTCTTGATTAGCATTTTTACTATTACCCTTTATTAATAATGTGGTTTCAATAAGACTGGGCGCCATTACATTTTACTAGAAATTATTATGGTATAATATAGTTTGGGGATAGGACGTAAAAGTTTTGTGAACAAAATCTGCATATAATTTGAACGAGCCGCGAATTGTGTTTATTTATACATACAGAACAACGATTGCTGATAAGATAAGGAATTTTAGGCAACAATAATAAAACATTTATGCTAAATTTACGCTTTGTAACAATCTGTAATTTCGTTAATTATAAAATATCTGAAACACGTTTTTATGATATTTTTTGTTTAGTGCTGAAATGTTAACAATTTCGTAGAATATTTTAACGTAATAAACTAATTCAACTTTAGCTCTAATTATTTCATTGTGAAGGAAAGGAAGTATTACATTAGTAAAGTACAAGTTTGCGGAACTCAATTACATAAATAATTACATTTTTTAGCAAAAGTTAAAATAGTGGATTTAGTTACTGTTTAATAACAGTACGGATTTTTATACGTTGAAAGTATAAAAGTATTTCACAACTATCTAAACGTATACGACCACTTCTACGAAAAATAAAGATGATTATTAATTGTTTAGATTATACAAGGTGATATCCAAAACTTTCTGCTTCGAAAGCATACATCTCACCTGATTAAATTTGAGGTAAAACATTACACCTTGCTAAAATAAGAATTTAATAATTCTACTTTTAATTATTTTCAAAGTCGAAAGTTGCTTAATTGCATTAAATATATAAAAACTTTTAATTATCATCCAGCTAAGTGATAGTATCCATTGCATTATGTGCCAGTTGTAGTTGGTTTCCTAACGTTCAAAATCAAATTATTATTTGCACATGTACAAGTAGACCTTGTAAAATATCTTTCTTTTTTTTCCAAGTACTGTGTCTAATTCAGACGGTTGGATAGAAAAGATTGACAAACAAAATTGTAAGTGAAGGCAAATATTCCTAACCTAAAACCTAAAAACTGGAAGTATTTAAACAAGCAACCAAACATGCTGTCACGTGTGGATGAAGCGTATCTTAGAATTTTCTTCTGAATAATAAGATATTTGAATGTTATATGTAGAATCTTAAATTAACGTTAAGTTACCGGGAATTTCTATTTTTAAGTTTATTACCGCAGTTTCGATAAAAGGAATTAAACTTTTTGGTGGTTGTAGAGGGTTTTTAAGAAACGTAATGCGTCGGTTTAAATCTGTTTATGTTATAGTATTTGATAACGAAAGGTTCGGCCGCGGTTAAACAGTTGTGCATTTTTTCATGCTTACAAATTCATTTATGGATTTAGATGTTATTAGGGAAGAATAAAAAAATTATTTGAGTAGCAGGGTTTCTTATTGAAAAACAGGATGTGTGCACCTCGATTCTAGGTATAAAGTCTTTTTAAATTTTTTTTCTTGGGAAATGTTCATTATGCAGTTCTAGTATGGAAGATTTGTTTCGTGTGACGATTGAAAATATGACGCGATTTTAGCGGGTTAAAACGTTTTATCTTTCTTTTAGTTAGTTAAGGTTAGGCTGTTAAGAAGAGAGGTCGAACGGTGAGCGGGTGACGTAGGATTTGAGCGCACAGAATAAACCTACGTTCTACCCGGGTTACTTGAAGGTATCGTGAGGAAATCTTCCCGTTCACCTTTTGGATTTTAAAAAGGATCCAATCATCTCGGGGCCTCTTTTTGTGTTGTTATTCGTTGGTAAGAAATGACATTTTCGTGCCCATTGAGGAGGATTAGTACTTTCTTAATTTTTGGAGTAAAGTCACGCCTTAACGCATTGTGACGTCGTAGAGTTTAGTAAATCTATTTGTGCATCTAGGAAGTACACCCGTGTCAACAGTTGTTCAGAAAACTGAAAGGGTGCTGTAAAATTATAAATATCGATATAAAACATTTTGTGTACATAAAATACAAAGAACGTTTTGTAATAAATTAAGTTTTGCGTATATTAAGTTAAGTGAAGCAGTTGTTAAGTCACCTCGTCTTGGCTTAAATATTTTCGCCAATAAATTGGTATAAATATAATTTAACAATAGTCGCATAGTTGAAATTGACGACCGAAAAGTTATCGTCCGTAAGAGATTGAAGAGTTATTGATATCCGTCGGTGTACTAAGAAAGGGTCAATTGTACGGGAATTGCATTTACCGCTGTGAAATGTAAAGAAAGAAATTAGACTAAAGGAATTTTGTGCGAATTAAGGTAAATTACTTTTCTGTGTTTGTGGTTTGTGATGTCAACAAAATTGTTTTTGTATTTATTTAGACGGATAAACACGCTTTCTTTCGTGTATTTTTTTTATGATTGTGGACCTGAACAGGCTAAATAAGGCCTATCGTGCTAAAGCACTCAGGAACACTTAGGAGGATGGATAGAGGGATAATGAATTGCCAATAGATGCCTATGTATAGAAACCCTTGAGGCGTTTAAGATAATTTTACCGAAGTGTATTCAACCGTTTAACTTAATATTACATAGTGTGTGTTATTTTCTTATATTTACCACTGTATACCAATATTTACAACACGAAAAATTGTCAAATTTTTGTTTTCGACGTCATTATTATACCTGTAAGGTGTTAATTAAATTAAGGTAACTAAGATAGATGATCTTGGGAATTTTGAACCTCAAAGGGTCTTTCCGAAGTAATAGTCATAATTTTACGTAAGAGAGTGGCGTTATACTTCCTTTCGGAACTAAATTTATTTGTTTGTGGTTTGATGATAACTGTACCTATAATCTGATTGTTTATTTTTTGTTATTATCATAATATGTCGATAGTGTTAATGAATTTGAGCGCATCATTTCTTTATTGGGTGTAAGATTATGCGCGATTTCATTCCTTCCTCACAGCGTTATTTTCATTTACGAAGTACCAAATTTAACAGGTAAGATATTTTGATTACGTTTATGTTACTGACCTGTTTATTATTTTAATGGAAATTTTTGATTTGCACAATCTTACAGCGACAACGTTTATTTATTTCTTTTATGATTTTGATGAAAGTTTTTAACGGTAACAACTTTTGAGAAATTTGTCTCTTAGATTATTTGCTATTTTTCCTTTTTTTATTTTTTATGATATAAAAAATTCACTAATAAGATTTAACGTAAAGTAAAATTCGAGTAAATAAAGTTTATGACTGATCAACTGGTCTATTGAACGTCATTTTATTTTGGTTACGTGCAAATCTTTTGAAGCTTTATAAGAAACGCCGGATCAAGGCCATTAATTTGCCGATTCACCTAGTTTATCCGAAGTAAGGTAGCAAGTTTATTGTTTGTTTTGAACTTTGCTGTGGAGTCTAGGGATTTAGATCCCGATATTGTCGATTATAAACAAACTGGCATCCATTTAATTTATAATTACAACCTATTGTGTCAGGTATTACGAGTTATCCTAATCGCAAAATTAATAACACGCCCCACCCCCTTTATTCCACTGAGCAGCCGCTCCCTTGCTCTTATTTTGTTACTTCCGATTCAACCGCTATTTTCGCCCGTAACAAGGTATACACAGATGTGTGTGTGTGTGTGTGCGTACGTGCGTCCGTGTGTGCGTGCGTATGTGTGTGCGTGCGTGTGTGCGTACATGCGTGCGTTCGTGCGTGTGTGTGTGCGTGCGTTTACGTTCAGCCGTGCGTACGTGCGTGCATGGGCGCGCGCGTGCGTGCGTACGTGCGTGTGTGCGTGTGCGTGTGTGTCTGTGTGTCTGTGTGTTTGTGTGTCTGTGTGTCTGTGTGTCTGTGTGTCTGTGTGTCTGTGTCTGAGTGTCTGTGTGTCTGTGTGTCTATGTGTCTGTGTGCCTGTGTGTCTGTGTGTCTGTATCTCTGTGCGTCTGTGCGTCTCTGCTTCTGTGGGTCTGTGCGTCTGTGCGTCTGTGTGTCTGTGTGTCTGTGTATCTGTGTGACTGTGTGTCTGTGTGTCTGTGTGTCTGTGTGTCTGTGTGTCTGTGTGTCTGTGTCTGTGTGTCTGTGTGTCTGTGTGTCTGCGTGTCTGTGTGTCCGTGTGTGCATGTGTCCGTGTGCCCGTGTGTTCGTGTGTCCGCGTGTCCGCACGTTCGCGTGCCCGCGTGTCCGCGTGTCCGCGTGTCCGCGTGTCCATCTGTCTGCCTGTCTGCGAGTCTGCGTGTCTACGTGCCTGCGTGTCTGCGTGTTTGTGTGTCTGCGTGCCTGCGTGTCTGCGTGTCTGCGTGTCTGCGTGTCTGCGTGTCTGGTTGTCAGCGTATCTGCGTATCTGCGTGTTTGCGTGTCTCCGTGTCTACGTGTCTACGTGTCTGCGTGTCTGCGTGTCTACGTGTCTGCGTGTCTGCGTGTCTGCTTGTCTGCGTGTCTGCGTGTATGCATGTCTGCGTGTCTGCGTGTGGGTGTGTGTGGATGTTTGTGGGTGTATGTGGGTTGTTTGTGTGTGATGGGCGTGGGTGTGTTGCTGGGCGGTGCGTGGGTTGTGTTGCGTCGTGTGGTGCGTGTGTGTGATGCGTGTGTGTGTGTGATTATGTGATGTGTGTGGGTGTGTGTGTGTAGTGTGAATGTGGAGTGTGGGTGTGATGTGTGGTGTGATGTGTGAGTGTGTGAGTGTGTGACTGGTGAGTGTTGAGTGGTGAGTGTGAGTGTGTGAGTGTGGAGTGGTGTGAGTGTGGTGTGAGTGTGTGTGGGTGTGTGGTGTGTGGGTGTGTGAGTGTGTGAGGTGTGATGAGTGTGTTGTGAGTGTGTGAGTGTGTGAGTGTGAGTGTGTGAGTGTGGATGTGTGAGTGTGTGAGTGTGATGTGTGTGAGTGTGAGTGTTGAGTGTGAGTGTGAGTGTATGTGTGAGTGGAGTGTAGTGTGAGGTGAGTGTGAGTGTGTGAGTGTGGAGGTGAGAGTGTGAGTGTGAGTGTGTTGAGTGTGAGTGTGAGTGCGAGTGAGTGAGTGTGGTGTTGGTGTGAGTCGTGAGTGTGAGTTGTGAGTGAGTGTGGAGTTGTGAGTGTGTAGTGTGGGTGAGTGTGAGTGTGACGTGAGTGGTATGTTGAGTTTGGTGTGGGTGTTGGTGGTGCGTATGGTATGTGTGTGTGGTGTGTGTGAGTGTGTGAGCGTGTGCGTGTGTGTGCGTGGTTGTGTGTGTGGTGTGTGTGTTGGTGTCGTGGGTTGGTGTCTGAGTGTTGTGTGTGATGTATGAGTTGTAGTGTGTAGTGTGTGCTGGTGTGTGTGAGTGAGTGTGTGGATGGTGTGTAGTGTGGTAGTGTGTCGTGTGCGTGTGTCTGTGTGTTGTGGTGTAGCGTGTGTGTGTGTGTGTGTGTGTTGTGTGTGTGTGTGTGTGAGTGTCTGTGGAGTGTGAATGTGAGTGTACTGTGATCTGTGAGTTGTGATGTGTGCCTGGTGTGTGTGCGTATGTCGTGAGTCGTGTACGCTTTGTGGTCGATGTGAGTCGTGCGTCTGTGGTCTGTGTGTTGTGACTGTGTGCGTGTGTGTGTGCGTGTGTGTGTCAGTGTGTGAGTGTGTGTGTGTCGTGTGTGTGTGTGTGTGTGGTGTGTGTGCAGTGTCGTGTGACATGTCGGTGTCGTGTGGTGTCGTGTGTGCGTGCGTGTCGCGTGTCGCGTGTCGGTGTAGCGTGTGAGTCGTGCTGTGAGTTGAGTGTGGTGCTGGTGTCTGGTGTTGTGTGTCTGGTGCTGGTGTGCTGAGTGTCTGGTGTTGGTGTCTGAGTGTGCGTGTGTGGATCTGGTGCGTGTTGGTGTCCGTGTAGTGTCTGTGTTCGTGTGGTGTCTAGTTCTGGTGTCTGGTGTCTGTGTCTGGTGTCTGGTGTGTGGATGTCTGGTTCTGCGTGTGTGTGGTGTTTGTGGTGTAGTGTGAGGTTGTGGTGTGTGGGTGAGTGTGTGTGATGGCGTGCGTGTGGTGTGTGTGGTGTGTGTGTGAGTGAGTGTGTGAGTGTGTGAGGTGTGAGGGTGTGTAGTGTGAGTTGTGAGTTTGAGGTGAGTGTGGTGAGTAGTGTGAGTGTGATGAGTGTGGTAGTGTGAGGTGAGTGTGAGTGTGTGGTGTGGTGTAGTGTGAGTGTGAGTGTGTAGTGTGAGTGTGAGTGTGAGTGTGTGGTGTGAGGTGAGTGTGAAGTGAGGTGGTGGTGTAGTGGAGGTGAGTGCGTTGAGGTGAGTGCGAGTGTGGTATGGTGTGGTGAGTGTGAGTTGAGGTGAGTGTGAGTGTGAGTGTGGTGTGAGTGTAGTGTGGTGTGTGTGTGAGTGTGTGAGTGTGTGGTGGAGTGTGTGGAGTGGGTGTGAGTGTGAGTGTGAAGTGAGTGATGTAGTGTAGTGTTGTGTGGTGTGAGTGGTGAGTGTATGTGAGTGTGGTGATGTGATCGTGAGGTGAGTGGAGTGTGAGCGTGAGTGTGTGAGTGTGGGTGTGAGTGGGTGTTGTGTGAGTGTGTAGTGAGTGGGTGTGAGTGTGAGTGTGAGTGGTGGGGAGGTGAGGTGAGTGTGAGTGTGAGGTTGAGTGAGTGGATGTGAGTGATGAGTGTGAGTGAGTGAGTGGAGGTGAGTGTGAGTGTGAGTTGAGTGGAGTGTGAGGTGATGTGAGTGTGAGGTGAGTGTGGTGAGGTGTGGTGGTGAGTGGAGTGTGAGTGAGTGTGAGTGTGAGGTGGGTGAGTGTGAGGTTGTGAGTGGAGTGTGAGGTGGAGGGTGTGAGTGTGAGTGTGAGTGTGAGTGAGGTGTGAGTGTGGTGAGTGTGAGTGTGTGTAGTGAGTGTGAGTGTGGAGTGTGAGTGGAGGGTGTGAGTGTGAGTGGGGTGGGTGAGTGTGAGTTTGAGTGTGAGTGAGTGGAGGTGAGGAGGTGTGAGGTGAGTGAGTGTGAGTGGGTGAGTGTGAGTGTGTGTGAGGTTGTGAGTGTGAGGTGGAGGTGAGTGAGTGTGAGGTGAGGTGAGTGTGAGGTGGAGTGGAGGGAGTGTGAGTGGAGTGGAGTGTGAGTGAGTGGGTGAGTGTGAGTGTGGAGTGTGAGTGTGAGGTGAGTGTGAGTGTGAGTGTGGGAGGTGGGTGAGGTGAGGTGAGTGTGAGGTGAGTGGAGTGAGTGTGAGGTGAGGGTGTGAGGAGGTGGAGTGAGTGAGGTGAGTGAGGTGTGAGGTGTGAGTGTGAGGAGGTGTGAGTGTGGGGAGTGTGGAGTGAGTGATGGAGGTGAGAGGGGAGGTGAGTGGAGTGAGGGGAGTGTGAGTGTGAGTGTGATGGAGGAGTGTGAGTGAGTGTGGGAGTGTAGGGTGAGGTGTGAGGTGTGAGGTGAGGAGTGTGAGGTGGGAGTGAGGTAGTGTGAGGGGTGTGAGTGTGAGTGTGGAGTGTGAGGGTGTGAGGTGTGAGTGTGAGTGAGTGAGTGTGAGTGTTGAGTATATATATATATATATATATTAGTGTGAATTGAGGTTTAGGTGAGTGTGAGGAGTGTGAGTGTGAGGTGGGTGTGGGGTGGTGAGTGTGGTGTGGTGTGGTGTGGTGTGGTGTGGTGTGTGGGTGGGTGGTGGGTGGTGTGTGAGTGTGTGTGGGTGGGGTGGGTGCGTGAGGTGGAGTGGTGTGTGTGTGGGTGGGTGTGGTGGGTGTGGGTGAGCGTGGTGGTGTGGATGGGGTGGTGAGGAGTGTGGTGGTGCGTGTGAGTGTGAGGTGTGGAGTGTGTGTGAGTGGTGTGAGGAGTGTGAGTGGTGGTGTGAGTGGTGAGTGGAGTGGAGGTGGTGGTGTGAGTGTGTGTGGAGTGTGAGTGTGGTGAGTGTGAGTGTGTGTGTGAGGTGAGTGTGAGTGTGAGTTGAGTGTGGTGGGTGTGGGTGGTGTGTGAGTGTGAGTGTGTGTGGGTGGTGTGGAGTGTGAGGTGGTAGTGAGTGTGAGTGTGAGTGGAGTGAGTGAGTGTGAGTGTGAGTGTGGTGGTGGTGTGAGTGTGAGTGTGAGTGAGTGGTGTGAGTGGAGGTGAGTGGTGAGGTAGTGAGTGGTGGTGAGTGTGAGTGTGGTGGTGTGTGTGAGGTGAGTGTGGTGGGTGAGGTGTGAGTGTGGTGGAGGTGAGTGTGGTGTAGTGTTGGTGAGTGGAGTGTGAGTGTGTGATGTGAGTGTGAGTGAGTGTGAGTGTGAGTGTGAGGTGGTGTGAGTGTGAGTGTGAGTGAGTGTGGGTGAGTGTGATGGAGTGTGAGGTGAGTGTGAGGTGAGTGGGTGAGTTGAGTGTAGTGTGTGAGTGTGAGGTGAGTGGTGAGGGTGGGGTGAGTGTGAGTGTGAGTTGTGAGTGAGTGTGAGTGTGAGGTGTGAGTGTGAGGTGTAGGTGAGGTGAGTGTGTGAGTGTGAGTTGAGTGTGAGTGTGAGGTGAGTGTGAGTGTGAGTGTGAGAGTGTGGGTGTGAGTGTGATGTGATTGGATGTGAGGTGAGTGAGTGTGAGAGTGTGGAGTGTGAGGTGTGAGTGTGAGGTGTGAGTGGAGGTGGTGTGAGTGTGTGAGTGTGAGTGTGAGGTGAGTGTGAGGTGTGAGTGTGAGTGTGAGTGGTGAGTGTGAGTGTGAGGTGAGTGTGAGTGTGAGGAGTGTGAGTGTGAGTGTGGTGTGGTGTGGTGGAGGTGAGTGTGAGGTAGTGAGTGTGATGGAGTGGTGTGGAGTGTGAGGTGGAGTGAGTGTGAGTGTGGGGGTGTGAGTGTGGTGTGAGTGTGAGTGTGGTGTGTGAGTGTGAGTGTGAGTGAGTGAGGTGAGTGAGTGAGTGTGAGGGTGAGTGTGAGTGTGAGTGGAGTGTGAGTGTGGAGTGTGTGGAGTGTGAGGTGGTGTGAGGTGAGTGTGAGTGTGAGTGTATATATATATATATATATATATATATATATATATGAGTATGAATTTCAGATTGGTTTAGGTGAGACCTTTAAGTGAGGGAGTAGTGTGCGTGGTGGTGTGGCTGTGTGCGTGTGTGCGTGTGCGTGGTGTGTGGTGTGTGGTGTGCGTGCGTGTGAGTGTGTGGGGTGGGTGTGGGTGGTGTGCTGAGTGTGTGTGTGTGTGTGGGTGGTGTGTGGGGTGGTGCGTGGTGCGTGCGTGCGTGCTGCGTGGAGTGCGTGTGTGGGAGTGTGTGTGTGTGGTGTGAGTGTGTGTGTGTGAGTGTGTGTGTGTGGTGTGTGTGGTGTGGGTGTGAGTGTGGGTGTGTGGTGTGGTGTGTGGTGTGAGTGTGTGTAGTGTGTGAGGTGTGAGTGTGTGTGGTGTGGGGTGTGTGTGTGTGGTGTGGTGTGGTGTTGGTGTGGTGTGTGAGTGTGGTGTAGTGTGATGTGTGGTGATGTTGGTGTGTGAGTGTGTGTGAGTGGTGAGTGTGGAGTGTGTGCGTCTGTGGTCGTGGTGTGATGTACTGGTGTGTGTGTGTGTGTGTGTGATGTTGTGGTGTGTGAGTGTGTGTGTGTGGGTGTGCGTGTGGTGTGTCGTGTGCGTGTGGCGTGTGTGCGTGTGTGTGTGTCTGTGCAGTGTGGAGTTGCGTGTGTGCGTGTGTGCGTGTGTGTGTGTGTGGTGTGCGTGTGTGCGGTGTGTTGTGTGTGTGTGTGTGTGGTGTGTGTGTGTGGTGTGTGGTGTGTGTGTGTGTTGAGTGTGTGTGTGTGTGTAGTGTTGAGTGTCGTGTGTGTGTGAGTGTGAGTGTGTGGAGTGTGTGGTGTGTGAGTGTGGGTGTGAGTGTGTGTGTGTGTGTGGTGTGGTGTGTGGTGTGCGGTGTGGTGGTGTGTGAGGTGTGGTGGTGTGAGTGTGTGGTGTGTGGTGTGTGTGTGTGGTGTGTGAGTGTGTGTGAGTGTGGTGGTGTGTGATGTGGTGTGTGTGTGTGAGTGTGGTGAGTGTGTGAGTGTGTGCTGTGGAGTGTCGTGTGCGTGTGGGTGTGGTGTGTGGTGTGGGTGAGTGTGTGAGTGTGTGGAGGTGTGTGTGTGTGAGTGTGTAGTGTGTGTGGTGTGGTGTGTGTGGTGAGGTGTGTGGAGTGTGTGAGTGGTGTGGTGTGGGTGGGGTGGTGAGTGTGTGAGTGTGGTGTGAGTGTGTGGTGTGTGTGAGTGTGGTGTGGTGTGGGTGTGTGAGTGAGTGTGAGTGTGAGTGTGAGTGTGGTGTGTGTAGTGTGTGAGTGGGTGATGTGTGTGGTGGTGGTGCGTGTGTGGTGTGTGGATGTGTGGTGTGGTGGTGAGGTGGTGTGTGTGGTGTGGGTGTGAGTGTGGGTGGTGTGTGAGTGTGAGTGTGGGTGTGTGAGTGTGTGAGTGTGGAGTGTGAGTGTGTGTGAGTGTGTGAGTGTGAGTGTGTGAGTGTAGGTGTGAGGTGTGAGTGTGAGGTGTGGTGTGAGTGTGTGAGTGTGTGAGTGTGGGTGGAGTGTGGGTGTGGGTGGTGTGGTGTGAGTGGTGTGAGTGTGAGTGTGGGTGTGTGAGTGTGTGGGTGGAGTGTGAGTGTGAGTGTGGTGAGGTGAGTGTGAGGTGTGAGGTGTGTGAGTGTGAGTGTGGAGGTGTGGTGGAGTGTGAGTGTGTGAGGTGTGTGTGTGAGTGTGAGTGTGGTGTGTGGGTGTGGAGTGAGTGTGAGGTGTGAGTGTGAGTGTGGTGTGGGTGAGTGTGGAGTGTGAGTGAGGTGTGAGTGTGAGTGATGTGTGGTGTGATGGGGGGGGGGGGGGGGGGGGGGGGGGGGGGGGGGGAGTGTGTGAGTGTGGTGGGAGGTGTGAGTGTGAGGTGGAGTGTGAGGTGGGTGTGAGTGAGTGTGAGGTGTGAGTGGTGAGTGTGAGGTGAGGTGTGTGAGTGTGGGTGTGAGTGTGAGTGTGAGGTGAGTGAGTGGGTGAGGTGTGAGTGGTGGAGTGTGAGTGTGTGAGTGAGTGTGAGTGTGTGAGTGTGAGTGTGAGTGTGAGGTGAGTGGGGTGTGAGGTGGTGTGAGTGTGAGTGTGAGGGTGTGAGTGTGAGTGGTGGAGGGTGTGAGTGTGAGGTGAGTGTGTGGTGGAGTGGAGTGAGTGTGAGTGTGAGGTGTGGAGGTGAGTGTGAGTGTGAGTGTGAGGAGTGTGGGTGTGAGTG
Source organism: Vesta saturnalis (assembly GCA_036346205.1). NCBI lineage: Eukaryota > Metazoa > Arthropoda > Insecta > Coleoptera > Lampyridae > Vesta > Vesta saturnalis. Next base: position 2,608,644 of record JARFJB010001893.1, on the reverse strand, counting down.
TGGTGAGGAGGTGGGAGTGTGAGGTGAGGTGGTGGGGGTGAGTGTGAGTAGTGTGAGTGTGGTGTGGTGTGGAGGTGTGGTGTGAGGTGTGAGGTGGGTGAGTGTGTGAGTGTGTGTGAGTGTGAGTGAGTGGTGTGAGTGTGTGTGAGTGTGAGTGTGTGTGAGTGTGAGTGTGAGTGTGAGTGTGAGTGTGAGTGTGTGTGTGAGTGGTGAGTGTGAGTGAGAGTGTGATGTGAGTGAGGTGTGAGTGTGTGTGTGAGTGTGGTGGTGAGTGTGGTGAGGTGTGATGGTGAGTGTGAGTGTGAGTGTGGAGTGTGAGTGTGAGTGAGTGTGTGAGTGTGAGTGAGTGTGAGTGTGGTGTGAGTGTGAGTGGGGTGGAGCGTGAGTGTGAGTGGTGAGTGTGAGGTGTGAGTGTGAGTGTGAGTGAGTGTGTGAGTGTGAGTGTGGAGTGTGAGTGTGTGAGGTGTGGTGTGAGTGGTGGGTGTTGAGGTGAGTGAGTGAGTGTGAGTGAGTGAGGTGTGTGAGTGTGGTGAGAGTGTGAGGTGTGAGTGGGAGTGTGAGGGGAGTGAGTGTGAGTGTGGAGTGTGAGGTGTGAGTGTGAGTGTGAGTGTGAGTGTGAGTGTGAGGTGTGTGAGTGTGAGGTGGAGTGAGTGTGGTGGAGTGTGAGGTGAGGTGTGGAGTGTGGAGTGTGAGGAGTGAGGTGTGAGGGTGTGAGTGTGTGAGGTGGAGTGTGAGTGTGAGTGAGTGAGTGTGAGGTGGAGTGGAGTGTGAGGTGAGAGTGTGAGTGTGAGTGAGGTGTGAGTGTGAGTGAGTGGGTGGTGAGTGGGGTGGAGTGTGAGTGTGAGGTGAGTGTGAGGAGTGTGGTGTGAGGGGTGAGTGGTGAGGTGAGTGGAGTGTGAGTGTGGAGTGAGTGTGAGGGTGAGTGTGAGTGTGGAGTGTGTGAGTGTGAGTGTGAGTGTGAGTGTGAGGTGAGTGTGAGTGTGAGTGGTGTGAGGGTGGGTGAGTGGGAGAGTGGAGGGGGGTGAGTGTGAGTGTGAGTGTGGTGTGGAGTGTGGGGTGAGTGTGTGAGGTGTGAGGTGTGAGTGAGTGGGTGGTGAGTGGGGGTGTGAGTGTGGGTGGAGGTGTGAGTGTGGGTGAGTTGAGTGTGAGGTGGAGTGTGAGTGGGAGTGGTGAGGGTGGAGTGGTGAGTGGGTGGAGGTGAGTTGAGTGTGTGGAGGTGGTGGAGTGAGGTGAGGTGGAGTGTGAGTGTGGAGTGTGAGTGTGAGGTGAGTGAGTGTGAGTGTGAGTGTTGGGGTGTGAGTGTGAGGGTGTGGAGGTGAGTGTGAGGTGTGTGAGTGTGAGTGTGAGTGGTGTGAGGTGGTGGAGGGTGAGTGTGTGAGTGTGAGGTGAGTGAGTGTGAGTGTGAGTGGAGTGGAGGGAGTGTGAGTGAGGTGAGTGTGAGGTGAGTGTGAGTGTGAGTGAGTGTGAGTGTGAGTGAGTGAGTGGTGAGAGTGTGAGTGTGAGTGGTGAGTGTGAGTGTGAGTGTGAGTGTGAGTTTGAGTGGTGAGTGAGGTGAGGTGGAGGTGGAGGTGAGGTGAGTGTGAGTGTGGAGGTGAGGTGAGTGTGAGGTGAGGTGAGGTGTGAGGGTGAGTGTGAGGAGTGTGAGTGTGAGTGTGAGGTGTGAGGTGAGGTGAGTGGAGTGTGAGGTGGAGTGTGAGTGTGAGTGTGAGGTGAGGTGTGAGTGTGAGTGTGAGTGTGAGTGTGAGTGTGAGTGTGAGTGTGGAGTGTGAGTGTGAGGTGAGTGTGAGTGTGAGTGGTGAGGTGAGTGTGAGGAGGGAGTGTGAGGTGAGAGTGGTGAGTGTGGTGAGTGTGAGGTGGTGAGTGTGAGTGTGAGTGTGAGTGAGTGTGAGGTGAGGTGAGTGAGTGAGTGTGGAGTGTGAGTGTGAGTGTGAGGAGGTGAGTGTGAGTGAGTGTGAGTGTGAGTGTGAGTGGGTGGAGTGTGAGTGTTGAGTGAGGTGAGTGTGAGTGTGAGGAGTGAGAGTGTGAGGTGAGTGAGTGGAGTGTGAGTGTGAGGTGTGAGTGTGAGTGTGAGTGTGAGTGTGAGGTGGAGTGTGAGGAGTGAGGTGAGTGTGAGGTGAGTGTGAGTGAGTGTGAGTGTGAGTGTGAGTGAGTGAGTGTGAGTGTGAGTGGTGAGTGGGTGAGTGTGTGAGTGTGAGTGGGTGAGTGTGAGTGTGAGTGTGAGAGTGGAGTGTGAGTTGATTGGTGAGTGTGAGGTGAGTGGGAGTGTGAGGGGAGTGTGGAGTGTGAGTGTGAGTGGTGAGTGGTGAGTGAGTGAGGAGTGTGAGGTGAGTGTGAGTGTGAGTGTGGTGTGAGATGTGAGGTGAGTGAGGTGTGAGTGTGAGTGAGTGAGTGTGAGGGTGTGTGAGTGTGGGAGGTGGAGTGTGAGTGGAGTGAGTGGAGTGTGAGTGGAGTAGTGGAGTGTGAGTGTGTGGTGTGGAGTGTGAGGTGGGTAGTGTGTGGTGTGATGGTGAGTGGAGTGAGTGGAGTGTGAGTGTGAGTGTGTGAGTGTGAGTGTGAGTGAGTGTGATGTGAGTGTGAGTGAGTGTGGAGTGTGGAGTGAGGTGAGTGTGAGGTGAGTGTGAGGTGTGAGTGAGGTGTGGAGTGGAGTGAGGTGTGGGAGGTGTGAGTGTGAGTGAGTGATGTGAGTGGGTGAGTGAGTGGGATGAGGTGAGGTGAGTGGGAGTGTGAGTGTGGGAGTGTGAGTGAGTGATTGTGAGTGTGAGTGAGGTGAGTGTGAGTGTGAGTGTGATTGTGAGTGTGAGTGAGTGTGAGTGAGTGTGAGTGTGAGTGTGAGTGTGAGTGTGAGGGTTAGTGTGAGTGAGAGTGTGAGGGTTAGTGAGTGTGGGTGTGAGTGTGAGTGTGAGTGTGTGTGGTGTGAGTGTGAGTGTGTGGTGTGTGTATATATATATATATATATATATATATATATATATATATATATATATATATATATATATATATGAATGAAATCTTCAATTCCAGGTTTACGGCTGAAAGACCTTTCAACGTAACAGAGAGGAGTAGTAGGTTCTTTTGTGGTTATTTATAAAGTAAAACCTCGCGACTTGCCCTCGCCAATAGCAGTATTGAAAATATATATGTTAATTACGGATTTTTATTGTTTGATATCATGATGGTAGGATAAGGCTATTCTCATCTTTGGTTTTTTTGGGAAATAAATGCATGTTCTGTGTGCACGAGTGATCTAGTCTCCGGGTGATGCGTAATCAACGTCCAAGAATCTACAATTAAATTATATCGACTGTTTAGTGGTCGTGTTATTATTATACTTATTAAGATATATAACTATTATTCATTGTTGGAAAATTTATAAATAGGTTTACGCTTAAAAATTATTATTATTTTTATTAAATACATAAATAAAAAGTTTACCTCGAGTAGGATTCGAACCTGCGACCTGTACTTTGCTAGAGTACCGCGCTAACCAACTGCGCCACCAAGGTTCAAGCCCCAATCGATGTAAATTTTGTCTTTATGTATGTAGAACTGATGTAAATTCTAGATATAATGAGATTATTTTTAATTACATATTTACTTTTGAACTTATTCGTTCATAACAAAAACATAATAAATTTACGCTTGTTGGCGGAACTGTCGTTTATTTGCCTCTTCGTGTGGCTCCTGTTTCTTATCCGTTCTCCTTATCTTTCCGCCTACAAGTGTATTCTTGCTGTATAACTAACCTAACCATCTAGCTACTCTTTTATCAACGCTTCAAAATACCCACACTATCCGAGTACTCTGTGGTCTCAAGACCAGTTGGCTGAGTTACTATTCGAGCTAGCTAATTCCTCACCATGTTATGTGATGTGGTTGGCTAAAAACGTTGCAAAGTTATAAAACTATTGCTAGTTGTTACAATCAAAATTTGGTAAATTAGGATTATTTTTATTTACTTCTCCATTCATTTATTCTTGGTAACATTACTCTTACATAAAAATACGGTTAATGTTCTACAAATGTGCAAGTATCTCATAAGCAACATCCTACGTAATAACTCTTAGGGCTGGTTTTATAATTCAGTGTCTAATCCTTACATACCTCAACCGTGAATCAATGAAGGTGTACCTTTCTCAGCGCTTTACAAGGCTAGTTCAAATGCGTAGTAAAAGTTTGGGCAGATTGGCTTCACTGATTATCAGAACTTAGCATGTGGGAGCTAAGATACCGCACGGCGTACATTAGACGTTAGTAACTAAAGTCAATTGGTATAGTGTTATAATGATTTCTAAGTTTTTAGACGTGAAAACTAAATTTTCTCTATGTCTGACTATAATTGTAACGTTGGGATGAAAGGAATTTTAGAAAAAATAGTTTTTACCTTCCAACCTACATACACTTGTGTAGCTATAGAAGGTTGTGCAATCGACTTCTGTTTCATTAACGTTAAATCGACTTTATTACCTCACTTTACGTTTAACGAAGTTTCGCCGATATAAAACTTTAGGCCATGATGCCTGTGTGTACGTGCTCGCGCATACGTGCAGACGTGCAAGAGAGCAAGTGAGCGAACAAGCGTGAATGTGCGTATGTGTACGTGCAAGCGTCCGTATGAGTGTGTGTGTGTGTGTGTGTGTTTGTGTGTGTGTGTGTGTGTGTGTGAGTATGTCTGAGTGTGCGTGTACGTATGTGTGTGTGTGTGTGTGCGTGTGAGTGTGTGTGTGTGTGTGTGAGGGTGTATGTGTGTGAGTGTTTGTGTGTTTGTGTGTGCTTGTGTGTGTGTTATAGCCCTTAAACATATCGATGAATTATGTTCGGAGGTCGTGTGTAGTTCACACCACACACCAGATATTTTGTCTCCAACTTAGATATCCTTTACGGACATTAATTGTTAAGCAATAATATTATCATCTCCTACTTGAGTACAATTTAAGCTGTCAATGCGACAAGAGATCTGGACACTTACAGCAGCGTGCAAGAATTTGTGGAAGGAATAATCAAGTAAACTTACTAGCTACATGCTTTTAGGTAACTTAGCATAACTGTTAATAGTTGGTGGAAGACAAAACAATGTCAATTTATGTGGCCAAAGGAAGAATTTTCTGAATACGTTCAATAACATTTCATTATGTGTTTGACTTTTTCGATTTAGAGATAAGTGTGGTATTCAGGGATGTTCCTTTGAATTTAATAATCCAGTGAAGGTTAACCGTCAATTAAAACATCAACTGAGAAGATCATGAAGTAAATAATGATAACTAGGCTTTATACCGACTGCAAATATGAAAGATGCAGAAAAAATGGCCTCTAGTATTTATGAATTTTTGTATGTCGGCACTTTCTCGTTTTACTTTCTTTTATGAAACAATTTATGTAGTTTTGTGTGTGTGTGTGTGCGCTTGCGAGTGCATACGCGTGTACGTGGGTGTGCGTGTGGGTGTGCGTGTGTGGTGTGTGTATGTGCGTGCGTGTGTTTGTGTGTGTGTGTGCGTGTCGTGTGCGTGTCCGTGTGCGTGTGCGTGTGCGTGCGTGCTTGTGTTCATGTGTGAAGGTGCTGTGTGCCCGTGTGCTACGTGTCGCGCGTGTCGTGTGTGTGTGTGTGTGTGTGTGTGTGTGTGTGTGTGTGTGTGTGTGTGTGTGTGTGTGTGTGTGTGGTGTGGTGGTGTTGTGTGCGTTGTGCGTGGCGTGCGTGGTGTCGTGTGTGTGTGTGTCTGTGTGTGTATGTGTGTTTGTGTGTTGTGTGTTGTTTGTGTGTCGTGTGTGTGTGTGTGTGTGTGTGTGTGTGTGTGTGTTGTTGTGTGTGTGTGTGTGTGTGTGTGTATGTGTGTGTGTTGTGTGTGTGTGTCTGTGGGTATGTGTCTGTATTATATATCCTTCAACGGAAGGTTTAACTGTAGAAGATTGTGTTATTTCTACAGGTAAAATTATTGGTCCAAAAAATATTTTGTTTGCCTCACGAATTAACAATAACCGTATATGCTTGTATTTATCTTCAAAAGATTTAGTGAATACTTTTACTGAAATTCATGGTGGTGTAAATATAAATGACTTATGTATACCCGCGCGAAAAAACTAATTTTACCTGCGAAACGCATCATTATATCTAATGTACCTCCTTGCAAACCGTACGATGTGATTGATGATGAATTAAAGAGAAATAATTTACATTTAGTGTCTCCATTATCCTTTATCGGTGCTGGTATTGGATTAGAAGAATACCTTCACGTCTATAGTTTTAGAAGACAAGTTTTTATAGCATCTGATGCAGATGCCAATATCCCTTCTTCAATTGTACTAGAATTTGAAACCGATGAATACAGGTTTTTTCTCTCGGACGAAAAGATTAAGTGCTTCAAGTGCAACGAGCTTGGCCACATTGCATCTAAATGCCCTCAAATTAATGTCATAACATCTAATGTTTCAGCTAATGAAAGTAACAAAAGACCATGTACAGAAACTACCGAAGGCTCTGTACTAATTTTTTCTCAAGGAAGAAGTTCAATCAGAGCCAGATAAAGTAGTTACACAAAATGAACCATCACTTTCACTGGAACTTTTAGATAATAGCGAAGAATTTATCAAAACCAAACTTTCACAAACTGTTAAATCAACTTTAAAGAAACGTAAAATCGAAAATACTCCCTCAATCGAGGACCATAGCGAAATTCAATCTTTTTGAAAGGACAAAGACAACTTAATTATGGATTTCGTAACCTTCTCGGTTTTCTGAATAAAGTCAAAGGTGTAAATAATAGCCTTGAAGTAGCTACGAACTATACAAGCAACATAGACGATCTGTTAGGGGTACTTCAAGAAGTCGCTCTCCTTTTTTCGGAAGGGTCTATTAAAGAAATGTATAAAAGAATAGTGGCTCACATAAAAAGGGACCTTGATCGAGTCTCCAGCCCGATCCCATTTAATATTACCATCTCAAGATAGTGATTCCAGCACATATTAATCCTTCATCATGTAGTGCGACAAATTAAGTATTTTTACCCTTAACGCTAAAAGCTTGAGAACCGAGTTCAAATGGAATGAACTCGTTACCTTCATTAACGTCAATTCACCAGATATTCTTTTAGTACAGGAAGCAAGTATAAATAAGCTTCCGATTTCGTTGAATTGCAACACGCATTTTTTCTTGTTAAATCCGTACATTACTGATTACAGTGGAACACTAATTTCAGTTAAAAAAAACTTACGTGTGATAGAGCACAAATTATTAATTGAATCATACCTTCAACGAGTATCCGCGTCTTTAGGCAATACTGTATGGAATATTATTAACGTATACTTACCAAATAATGCTCAGTTGGCTGAAGACATCTTAACCACCCTAAATTTGTTTTTGAATAATGAGGAAGGCAACCACCGCGTATTTCTTGGGGGAGACTTGAATTGCACGCTGAATCCATCAAGGGACAGATGTGGATCAACAGAAAGGAATGCCAGTTTATCAAATAACTTAAAGGAAATCATAGCAAGAAGCAATCTTGTTGACTGTTGGAATTTTTTTAATCGAGATCGAAGTGGTTATACATTTCTTACTGTCTCTGGCCCTCGAACAGCATCAAGACTTGATAGAATTTATTGTTCAAGCAATATTACATCTTCATAGTTATCATCATCGTTGCATGCGTCATTCTCTGATCACCTTTCTGTAGCACTATCTCTGAAAATCTCGAACCCAGTTTCATATCCACCATACTGGAAATTTAACAACCTTCTTTTGGATGACAGTTGTTTCATAAACACCACGAGGACTTTTTTAACGGCGGAACTATCGCATGACATACACGATACCACAACATAATATCTTGGTGGGAACAACTGAAAGGTAAAATCAGGACATAGTAATCTTGTATCAACGGCAAAATAAGCAAAAGCGATATGGGGAGTTAAAGCCTTATGACGAACACTAAAAACGCTTACTTGAGAATTACCGAAAAACGATGAATTACAACAAAGCACGAGAATCTAGTCCATAAAGATCGTCCAACGCTAATTAAAAAACTAGGCTACCCTTTTAAAACCCTATGTTCGTTAAGACACTGCAACGAAGTTGTACAAGATTTACCAACCATGCGTTCTCTAGTTTACAAACACTTCCAGACGTCATATGATCAGAATCGCTTCATAATAAATAAGAAGAGTGCTTTATACGATAACATAACTAGCCTACCTGACCAAGACAAAATCGATTTAAACCAGGCAATAACAAGTTCTGAGGTTACTAACGCACTAACTTCCCTAAACGAAAACAGTGCACCAGACCTGGATGGCTTGACAACAGCATTTTACCTAAAATTTTGGGATCTTTTAGAATCAAGTTACCATACAATGATAACCGCAGCGATACAGAGCGGTCAGTTACCATTAACGGCAAACAAAGCTATTGTAATCTTGTTACCTAAAAAGGGAGACCTACTGGAGATCAATAACTGGCGACCTATTTCGTTGTTGTCAACAGACTACAAAATTATCGCAAAGGTACTTTCAATAAGACTATCTAGAGTAATAGAAAAGATCGTAAATTCTGATCAAAGTTATTCTGTACCCAAAAGATCATTATATGATGCGCTGCATCTCCATAGAGAATTAATTTATTTAGCAAATCAACAAAACGTTCCATTGGCTATAATAA